>MQUG01000442.1:0-105353 GCA_007213375.1 Steinernema feltiae | reverse complement strand
GCTGATCGCTCCAGCGCAGCGAAGATGTTATCACAGTGCTTCCTAAATCTGTTGGTTCATCCGCATTCAACTCCAGAACAATTACTACGAACCTCCGATACTACAATGACAACTTGGCGATTGCGCGGCGTCTTAGTTCTGTGGACCTGCCAGTCCGTCCGACGTTGCCGTACTGCGAGCAAGCTCTTCGTATTTGTGGACACTGAAAAGCAAAATCATCTTAGCTGGGATAACCCATTCAAATCGGATCGAAGGTGTGTTTGGTTGAACTCCTCAGAACTTCCACAAAGAAATCGTGGAAATCGCTCTATTGTGATTGTGGTTCGAGCTTCATTAAAACGTTCTGTTCGCCTTATCATCAATTTGATTTTAGAGAGCATCCGGATGACTGGGCATTAAAACACGCATAAACGACGATCCCAAATCGAGCCTCCATGGATCTAGTTGTTGCATTTGGCCGGTGGGAAAGATGAACTTCACTGATGCCGCATGAGATGAACTTCACTTGCCAAGAAGATGCGAAAGCAAGACCGTTATAATACACGGCGTATTAGACGTTGAACTGCAAACCCTATCTCTTCAGAGTTGTTGACTTTTATTTAAGAAAAACGATACGGTACAGGCTCTAAATTACGGTTCACAAACAATAACGGAGATGAAATGAGATCAAGCGACAATAAGACAATCCAGCTCTTATCGATCAAGTGGATCCCACATCGATGGAGAACGAACGCAAGAGTTGAGTAAGGGGCATTAACGGGTCTATCATTACCGTATAATAGATATGAATTTTGAGAGTCGGCAATGGGAGGAGTGTTCGGGTGACTTTGATACGCTGGAGGAGGTGAACAGTAGTCCATGGCGCCGTTGAACGGATTGATTCCGTCCAAATCACTGGGGAAACTGTTCTGCTGCATCTTCATCCTTGCAATGTACCGATCTTTGGCGTTGCACTCTTCAGTGACTTTTGCTAGTTGCGCTTTGAGCATTTCTATCTCGTCGCATTTCTCCCTCAACTTCTCGAACAATCCGTCAACCATCTTTTTGCGCTAAAAGAAAGCACTGAAACAAAACGAAATTGATCCTGACTCACTTCTTCGCGGTACTTTCGCGCGTATTTCCGTTTCGAGTAGAGTTCTTGAGCTTTCTTCGTGTGCAATTTTGTTGGATCTTCATTCTTAGTCGGACGGCCACGACCGCGTTTCACTGGAGTGCCATCTAGAGTAGACATGGAGTCGTCGCTTTCAGAGTAACGCGATGAGTAGGTCATCTGAAAGTAGCCAACTAAATAACGACCATTACGAAAGAGTGCCGTTCGAATGGCCTGAAATCGCTAATGACAAAAGAGCGCTAGGTCCGCGATTCTTAAAGCGAAACGATAGCAAGAAGAGGGGTTGGCACTGTGACGTCACGCGATTTGCTGCTTCCTTGCTCGATAGCAAATCATAATATTTGATAAGGAATTCGTCACCGCGTGAAATCACCGTCGGTCTAAGCGTTAGTGATCTTATGAATAGGTGGTCACTAAAGGAAAACTCGTGTTTACAGACAAGGAGCGCTCCGTGAACAGTGGTAAACAAAAGAAGAAATTGCTGATTAAAATATTCCTTTGTTGTTTTCTGCTAAAACGTCATGGATGTACGGTACAGCCAAATCACTATTGTAGATGAAAAGATTTGTTCATGTGTGAAATTCGAAGCAATCTTATATTGTTAATTCAAATAGGACTTAATCGTTGATTTTTATCAATAAAAACATTGAAAACGTCGGAAAGAGCAGAAGAGCCGTGGTCTAAACGCAGAATGAGCTGCTGAACTAGGAGCACAGGCATTTCTTTACACATTTACAGCGATTTTGACAAAACGGTGATGTGTTTTGGCCTAAAATTCGCAATTGTTTGTTTACGGTCGGCAAGGCAAACAACCTTTACATTTGCTTACGTCAGAAGTCACCGGAAACGAATGGTCGCACGAGGATCGGTGATAAGGCAAACCCGAAATATATCGTAGCGCTATCGAATAGAGAATCCCAGCGGTTGTGACGTCGAAAATGCCAAATGAGAGGATAGCAATATGGCTGATGATAACGGCGGTCGTTCGGTCACGCTGACTTTCGACGTAACAATCTCATCGACCCACCGACCTCAAGATGATGACGTAGACCGTCCGGCGTGTTGGCTTGACGTATTTTTGACTATAGAACGACTGAAAGTGTCTGGATGAACCTGACAGTGGAATTCGGTGAATTGTTTCTCGGAGCAAGCTGTCAACGGGTTTTGATGTCGCTACAAATTGTAAAATCGTAAAAGAGTTTGATCAGAAGCTGCTAGAATGATCGAGACGTTAAAGTCTTGTAAGTTTGTAAGGTTTGAGTGTCTTTCTGTAGCCTGCGGTCTCTGAAGTACATTCCAAAGAGAATTAGCTGTGAGAATGATGACTCACTCAGTCTTGCAAGTCGGACCAGGTTACAGTATCCCAACTGGTGTTGCTCGATAAGAAACGAGTAGATATCTAAATGGGGTTCATAATATTTACCATTAGTTCGCTGCCAGCTCAACTCTTTTTATCTAACAGAAGCAGCAACGGAATGGTTGGTATGTACTACAGATTGTTTGTATACATAGCCGAATTCAGTGACGCAAATCACATGCGATCATCTCAAAATAGGCTGATATCACAATCTTTTGAGTCATCAGAAAAATACTCACATTGGGACTGCTTTTTGGCCTATACTTGTCTTCTGGAATTCGAATAGCAACGCTTCGATGAGTAATCTTTACTTGTTTGTGCGTTTGGATAATTTCGGTGGGTACGGTACCGAACGCACGGCCACACCCTTCACGGAGTCAATTTTGATCGTTCACTTGTTTTGCATGAGCATTTGAAGCAACAAAATGCGTTTACACTAGATTCTTTTGCTTTAAATTCCCAAAATTGGTACACCGTTTGTTTTCTACCGGATACGACCAGCCAATCTTTTGTGTATTTCCGTCCGCTGTCGCCGAAAACGAACTGAACGCTGATAACTCGTCTCATAGAATTAGCAGAACGCTTTCAATAGATTCACGGCCAGTGTGACGTCGACAGTGCCACATAACGGAATTTCGTACTTTGGCAAGAGGCACGATGATAACGGCGGTCGCTCGATCACCCGATTGTCGACGACGTAACGTTTTCATCTACGCGGTGACCTCAGCGCTGATGACGCTGACCGTTTGATTTCTTCATTAAGCATGTCATTTCTACTCCAAGCACAGGAAAAAATCGTTGTATCAGGTACGCAGTCCGAAAAGTTGATGACGATTACAATACTCTATGAGCTAAATAGCTCAAAAATCCGAATGTTACGTTGTCAAGAGTTTCAAGGAAAGTCCTCTACAATAGCAGCGGGTCAAGCGTTCGTTTCGCTTTCGCTGCTTTGTTTTTGGATGCTCAAACCAGTTTAGGAAGCAGTTTAGCGCGGGAAAAAGTGTACGCGGCGGTGCGACGTTGCGCAATAGAAAGCGCTACAGGGGTGGGGTCTTGTTTTGGGAATGTATTTAAGTTCTCGCTCGGTGAGTTCAATTCATCAACTCATCGCACCATCAAATCAGCTGAGTTCGCCTACGAGTTCTCCGGTGAACACGCAGGTGGAACACTGATCGGTGTTCTCTCGCTAGAGCGCGCTTAAAAGTTCATATTTTTTTCAGGAGCGATGGATTACCAGAAACCGTCGCTTGGAGGAGGACGTTCCATGCGCTCTTCGGCATTTGTCGCCATCGTGCTTTCAACAGCAGCAATCACCGCCTGCCTGGTCACTTTCCCTCTCATCTTCAACTATGTGCAGACACTCGAATCGCACGTGCAGATCGAGCTCGACTTCTGCAAGGCTCGTGCTCGCGACATGTGGAAGGAGATGCTGGAAATGCAGGTTGGAAGCGACAAGCCCACTACCGTCCGTGTTGCTCGCGCCGCTGTCATGACCCCCGACATGAAGGAGTTCGCTTTGAACCGTGAACGCACTCGTCGCCAGAGCACCGCCGGCTGCTGCGCTTGCCAACGTGGGGCTCCTGGAGCTCCCGGCACACCCGGTACTGATGGAACCAATGGAATCGACGGCCAAGTTGGAGATATCGGACCACCAGGACCTCCCGCTCCCTACAACGCCGAAGCTCTCCGTCGTTTCCCCGAACAATGCCCATGCGACGCACCTGTCGGACCTCAAGGACCTGGTGAGTCTGCCTAGTAGCAAGAAATACCTTAATAGTATCATTTAGCTGGAAACCGTGGACCACCTGGAACTCCCGGAGACAACGGAGCCCCTGGACAGAACGGCGGACAAGGAGACCAAGGACCTGCCGGACCTCCCGGAGAAAACGGCCGCCCTGGACAGCCTGGACCCCGCGGAAACTCTGGAGCTCCCGGAGAACAACGCCCTGGAACCGAAGGACCTCCCGGACCTCCTGGATTGTCTGGACGTCCCGGAACCCTGGACCTCGCGGACCTCCCGGACCTTGTAAGTATTTTCACTATTCGCCCTGAGCCTGAAACTCCCATTTTAGCTGGAAACGACGGACAGCCTGGATCTCAAGGAGAGAGCGGTCCTCCCGGAAACCCTGGACAGCCTGGAAACCCCGGACAGAACGGCGGTCCTGGATCTCAAGGAGAAGAAGGACCAAAGGGACACTGCGATCACTGCCCTCCCCCAAGACTTGCTCCTGGATATTAAACCGACTAACAGAAATCTTTTTCTTCCAACGACCGCGACCCTTTTCTGCTTTATTTCTAACTTTAAAACATTTGGTGGTTAATTGTAGAATGGTGATAGTAAAGAACTCGCAAGCGAATTTAAGTGGCAATAGACATAATCAGATATTGAAAAAAGGCTCTCCGCAAGCAGTGTCGATCCGGCGTCGACGCCCCATTCTCAGAATTGTCAGTCATTGTGCGAGTCCACTGCGGAAGATGAAACACCAAACGAAACCGCCTGACCGATGAGGTGACTAACCGATCTTGCTTAGCCTTCTTGACAGCCGCTACCTGCCGTCGCGCCTGGAACCTTGTAAAGACGCGATCACCGCGATAGTTCTTGAAGCCGCGCGTGGTTTATTTCTTCCGAATATGTCATCGACGTCCAGAGGTCCGTTGAAGAAAATGGATTGTTGCTCAGGGACCCGGTAATCATACATCTCAAGTTCATTTACGGAACGGCATGTTTGCTCCTAACCTCTGAAAAGGTCGTGACGCATTATGCCAACCGATTTAGAACGATAGTAAACGCCGAACTAGAACCACAAATTTAAAGGTTCGGCCACCGTTCAAAATCATATTTCTATATCGAACGAGCTTCTTCAATGCGCTGTGGTTAGGTGCTTTCAATGATTTAGAGTGCAATGTTCAGTCGGCTTGGGAGTTATCCCAGCAAGGCAAAGTCCCGGAAACAACATTCGAGTACAACTTTCGGAACAGCTGAGACAAATGAAATGCAAATTTACCCCGTTCCACGGCCTTTGTTAACCAGTTCAAAGCTGTGTCAAGTAGCCAATGCATATGCGAGTCTCCTAAAATGGGATTTTCAAAGAAAATCAAACAAAAACGTTCAGCTCGATCGGGACCAAAACAACGAGTTAGAACAATAGACCATTCGACCGCTCTTTCGAAAGCGAAGCGATGTGGTCGACAACACTGTAATACAGTCGGTCAATATAATGGCGCAACGAAGAGTTTATTGCGTCCATATGTTCAAACGCTTAGAGAACGGGAGCAATTTTTGACACTGCCCCATCATGCCGTGTTGTTTACTTCCTCCTAAACGACCGCGGGCTGTATTAGGGTGGTCTGGACTCCTTTTTTTGCGCACCGCCGCCGACCACCATCGCAACAGACAGAGAGGACCAACCGCTCAGATAGCCATGTTCTTGTTTACTCTTCTCGCGCGATCGATTCCGAGTCCAGTAGTCACACTTACTGGCTACTTTTCTAAAAGATGATGGTGCATTCATTCATTGCTTTGCTAGAAGCTCACATTGCGTCGTGTATTGATCACAATCTAATGAACGACAAATTTCAGCCCAAAATACTCAGAATAACACGCAAATCCCTGAGAAACCAATTATATTGAACGTTATTTTGTAGCCTTTCTAACAAAGCATATAGGGACTGCTAATCTGAGCTTTATCCGTGGGTTAGGGGGTACTTGACCATCCCCTTGAGGAGATATTGTCTTGCACACAGGGAGTCTCCTCCTCCTCCTTTATTTAATCGGGTGTTTTTATTTAAATCCGATCATTCCTCAACTTTTCGCGCATTTCTGATATGCCGTAAGCGTTTATAGTTGTTTGCGTTTCTAACGAGTGCGAATATTGTAATCAGTCAGCGGGAATCGTTGTTTGCGTGCCGAAATTGGGTGCAGATCACCGATTTCCGTCTGTTCGCCAGTCGTTTCAAATGGTAAACTCAATCTACATGCACATGGAATGACGTGAGTGAGGTTGTCACGGGGCACACGGCACTCACCATCAGCTGATGGAGGTATGGCAAAATCATACGTTCAATTTGTGAGCGACTTCTTTTGCTCATTGGTCTTTTGAGAGAGATTCGGACAGCCGTAAAGCTGTGTTACTGTAGGGCGCTCATGTTTTCGGTGGCGTAGCTGCCTTCAACGTCTGTTTGCTGTTTTCGTGAGGACAACGCCGCCAAAATGGAAACGAAAACAACCACGGCGATGTACAGTTCAGTTAGCGACGTGCGGTACTCTCTCTCTCTCTCCAGTGCTGGTCGCCCGCATCCAGCCAACCAACAGATCGTGTAAAGGGAGAGAGGGTTGTTTTGACGGAGAAGCAAGTACGCTAGACCCATTCGTCGTTTTGATTTGCTTCGATTTTTTTTTGCTCAACTCAACAACGATTCTTTCAAATGCCCCGAGAAACGTTTTTTGTTTCTTCCGGTTGCTCTCTGCAGTCTCTCGCGGGCTTTTCATCATCAGTTCAGCAAGAAACGCGATCGCGCTGATCGTGTAATGTCGGCGAAGAGGGAGACGCCCGACCGCCAGCAAATTGCTGAATTTTTATGATGTGCGAGGCGGCGGAAACGATTGCTTTTTAGTAATTTAGCAACCGCGGCGATTCCACAACCTATAGGCAGAGGTAATTGTTGCCCGCGCGCGTTGCTAAGGGTCAACAACTGGATGATTGCATGTTGGGCCAGTGGCCCTTCAGCAGAACGTTCGTTTTGCGTGATTCATTCGCTTGGCATGCTGTAATTTAGTTACTCATCAATAATTCTCGAAGAAAGAGCGCCATTTTTGCTTTATGCGTTTTATTTAGTGATGATAACCTCTGTGTGCTATGTTACTTCGCGCTTTCTCCTCCTGATCGCTTGCAAAACTTTCTGCAACAAAAACGACGAAGAAAATGAGGAGAGCTTTGGCGTGCCCCGGTTTAGTTGCGTATCGCCACCACAACCCTTCTGCCGCTGCTGCCGGCAGAAGGGAGGCCAGAGAAGAAACGAGAAGAAGAAGAAGGCAAGCCGGGCAGACACCACGAATTCGAGGCGAGAGGGTGCCGCGAACGCAGCGAGAGAGGGGGCATAGCTGCTGGTGCTGGCTGCTGCGAGTGGCGTTGGCGACGTTGACGACGTCCGACACGCAAGCGACAACTCTCGGGGTCGCGAAATGCGACGACAGCCACGACGATCGGACCGATGGACGGACGGGTGTGTTTAGTGTGGTATTGTTGGTTGGTGCGTCACAATCGGCTGCTGCAACCCGATTGCAACGAGTGCGCGCGCGTAAATCGAGTCCTCAAAACGGTATGTTCTTAAGTTCCGCCGAATTGACACCAACGTCTGATGATTCTCTCCCCCGCCTGCTCAACCTAATCTAGTGCGTGTTGCTTTCTTCTACGAGAATCAGCTTAAGAACGCGGCATAAGGCCATAGCATCGGTCTCTTCGCATTGCCATCGCTAACACCGTCTATTCTGCTGCTCTTGATCGTGCTGATGGTTGTCGCTGCACGCAACAAAGCAAAGGGAAACGTATTCTTGTGAAAACGCACATTTTCGCTTGACTATTGATCGCATTAAGTTATTTGCTGTACATTAGCATAAATATGCGGCATATTGTATGTTTGCTGGTCTGCTCTATGAGTTTCCGGTTTTTTTTTCAACCTGTCCAACATCCACTGTATCCTGGCGCTATTTTTGTGATACCATGTTAGATACTCAAAAACGGAAAAGATACTTGTCGCATTGAGATCATGTGTTTCCTATTGTGTTCTCGTTTTTCTCGACGACCACAACTGAATGGCCCGCGAACTCTCTCCACAAGCGTTGTCTTCTTCTCGGACAGGCAATGGTTGCTGTGATGTAGTAAAGGCTGCCCGAGCGAGCGATGCATAGAGATGGATCAGAGGAGCAAAAGCAAGGAGAGGGACGGCGACGACGAGCACACTGGGCGACGACGCGCAGCAGGGTCGTGCCGCAACTCGGGTTGAAACGGTTGCGTTCGTGGTGGTGGTGGAGGAGGAGAAGGAGGAGGATAACCGCGCTATCACCTCCGCAGACACGACGTGTGACAAAGAAGCGCGAAAGTTGTGTGCGTTCCGCTGTTGTTGTTCCTTGTTTTGCCTGTTTATCGGTAAGCGCGCCGCGCATGCGACGGCGTCGCCGGTACAGAGTTCAGGCCATCTTCTTCTTCGTCGCCGTCGCCTCCACACCATCAGCAGCAACAGCAGCAGCGCAACCATTCGATCGTGTTATATTCCAGTGACTGATCGGCTCTCATTGCACTCCTCCTCACCGAAGAGGAGCGGCACCGGAGGACGAGGCTTATTTTCCTGCGCAAGTCCAGATGGCACAGTTGCGGATCCATTCATGCAACCCTGCCGTTCAGTGAGTTGCCCCGGGTGTGCATTCGGGCAACGACGAGAGATGACAGGTGCGGGTGGACGCAAAGCGTACGGGATTTACATACTGGCCACGAGCCATTCGGTTGCAATGATCTCCGCGACCTTTCTCGCGCCCGAGCATCGACGGCCGGCGGCTTTCTGCTTATTCTCTTTCTTCTACGAACTGTTATCTACTTCACCCGATCGATTTTTGAGGTGTTTTTGTAATAATCGCAATGTTATTTTTTGAGATTAACTGTTTACGCGTTTTCGATCCAAGACAATGTTTACATGTTCGTTTCGTTTTCAGCCGCCTAGTAACATCTAAAAGTCGTGCGTAACAACATGGCCGACAGTAAGAACGAGGTATGTCACATTCCGAGCAACCCGAGTAGTAAGTTCTTTTTTTTTTTTTAGAAACCAGAAGGCGAGCAAAAGAAAGAAGAAGAACAGCCGGTGGAGGAAGCAGAGAAGCTGCTCAACGATGAGAACCACATTGAAGGCAAGAAGATCGTTGCCCGTGGAGTCGCAGGAACTGTGAAATGGTTCAATGTAAAGAACGGTACGCATAAACGCGTTTCTTTTGAGCAACTGTATATACGACTATCTGTTTACAGGATATGGTTTCATCAGCAGAGCAGATCGCGAGGAAGACATTTTCGTGCATCAAACCGCGATCATTAAGAACAACCCTGAAAAGTACTTCCGCTCGCTTGGAGATGAAGAAGAAGTTGAGTTTGACGTGGTCGAAGGTCTCAAGGGTCTCGAAGCGGTCAATGTGACCGGCCCGAACGGTTCTTCCGTACAGGGATCCAAGTATGCCGGACCCAAGGCTTTCGGTCGCGGACGTCGCGGAGGACGCGGATACTATCGCCGCTCCTACTACGGTGGATTCCGACGTGGACAACATGAGGGAGAGGAAGGCGAGGAGGGACCCGAAGGTGTCGAAGGAGAAGAGGTATGGTGCAAAATTCCCACGGTTTTTGAGTCGCCTGCGTTTCATAACAGTCGCTCAGCAGCTTTTAAATTTTACGAGCATGGGAACGTCACGCAAACAGTTGCGAAATTGCCGTTGTTGACTGTAGCTCTCTTTCAGCAGCCACAACGCCGAGGAGGTTTCCGCGGGGGCTTCCGTGGTCGCCGGGGACGCGGCATCCGTGGAGGATTCCGCGGTGGTCGCGGTCGTGGACGCCGTGCTCCTCGCGAAAGCGGTGGTGACGAAGAACACCACGAGGAAGAACACCACGAACACGAAGAGCATCACGAAGCTCAGGGTGGAGAAGGCGAACAGGGTCCCCGCAGGGGAGGTCGCGGCGGTGGCCGTGGTGGCCGTGGCGGTCGCAATGGCCGTGGACGAGGTTCGTCAAACTATTATTCATCCACATCACACTTCAAACCATTTCAGGACCTCGTCGCGGCGGAAGCCAGGAGGGAAAAGACGACCATCCTCCAGCTGGCGGCGAATCTGACCAGCCCAAGGCTGACGCCTAAATTCTTAATTCGGGCCTCGCATTAACTGCCAGCGCCACGTTTTTTCACTCGTTTAACTGTGTGATTGTGTTCTCTGTTTTCTCTCAGTTTCGCTCTCTTCGAAAGCACCTTTTCTCATAATCACTGTCTTTATCGTCTCCATTTTGTGCTGCTGCTGCAAAACACAAGCGCAAAATTCTCTTAAAAACTGAAAAAGTTGTCTTTTTGATTCATTACATCGTTAATTTCACTCATTCATCTTAAATACCAATTAATGATTGTGATATCGTGTAAAATCTTCTGTTGTTGCTCCAAAAAATTGACTTAGACGTTGTCTGTCTACTGCGATCACCTCAACCTTACCTATTATCATCGTCGTTTGATGATTTCTTTTAAAATTGTAGTGATTTGGTCAATACGTCCATCTCGATTTTGTGAACGTTGCGAAAGGCAACAAGTGTGAGAACTGGGATACTGTCATACAAAACGTGTGAAGCGCGTGTGTGTCTGTTTCCATTAAAATCTGGATATAATACGACGTAATAGCATACTTCCTTGATCGATTCGTTGTCCTTTGCAGAGTACTCACAGAACAAGCACAAAGGAACTAAAACATTTTGAAAAAATCGATAAGCGCAGTAAAAAACAGTAAAATGCATGTTCAACAACTGTTGATATAAGCAATTCTAAATTGTTGGATTACATAACCTTCTCGTTCTCATTCAAAATGTTTCAGATAGTGACTCTGGGATCTCCTTCAACTGCAGCAAAAACCTCTAACATATATATCACGCGCAACACTCCATCAATGTGTGGTCCTGTGGTGTAGTGGTTATCACGTCTGCTTTACACGCAGAAGGTCGTCGGTTCGAGCCCGGCCAGGATCATCTATTTTTTTATTGTTTTGCAAGATTTCAGTGCTTATTAAGAAAGAACACAGACGCATCTTGTTTTCGGTAAATAGTCAAATTGAAAAGTGCTAATCAGCCACGACTCGATGTGCACAATGACTGACGAGGCTAGTCCACCACTAAGATTTCCAGGCGGCAAACTCAACTTAAAAGCAAAAGGGACATTTTAAGTAACATACTGGAATCAGTTTACATTTCCTTCCGCCCTCACTTCGCTCTCGGCAGCGTTTCTCCTAATTACACTCAAAGTCAACATTTGCGCTTCCCTCTCTTTGAAGTACGGATTCGCTCTTCTCTGCTCACAGACGTCTGCGCCAAAATGTGAGTTCGACCCTCCGCCTAAATGCATATGACATCTTTGTTGCGCCTGAAGGCGCAAAAAATGGGTGCTGTTTGTCGGCTCGCGTAAACCAAATGGGCCGATGTCCAAGCTGTCGCGCGCTCCGCCCTTCTAATGGACAACTAACAACACTATATATGTTCAACTATTTATATATCCATATCAGATTACCATTTGACGTGCCCTCTGGCCTTTTCGCCTCTTACCCGATGTCAGCATAGCCCGGCTCCGAGGCTTGCGAAGTGTGTCGTCTTCAAATGAGCACGTCTCAGTTGTTGGTCGTTCTTATGAATCTGACCATTGTGTACTCCCAAGTGCCAACGTGTGTTCTTCGCTGCAAAGACGAGCACATGCTCAAGGTTCGTGTTCATGATAGAGTTTCAGGATTCTCAACCGCAATCCAATATGAGTTGCTTTTCGAATAGAAAACTTGTCGAGAAAGATGATGTATCGTAATGGACTTTTGCTTTTCGATCCTTATTGTTAGTCCAGACGTTTAACTTTCAACTGACAGAACGCCATAGATGCACTGTTTCGTATGCTTACCGTATTGAACCGCATCTCTCGCTAACTTGTTTAATCTGTTTAGAGTGCGAACATGCATCTGGAAAGTGAATGGTCACAAGATTTCGCGTTTCCACTTGTTTCCCTGCTCAAATCCAATGGGAGCGTCTCGGCAGCGACCCAACGCCTCGTGGACATTTGCTCGTAATTGTTCATTCTTTTCAACTTCTCCTTTTCCGCTTTCAACCCCATCAAAGGCGTTTCTATTCGCGCCCTTGAACACACACATACACATGTATACCATTTAGCCCCCTGCATATGTGCTGCGCTGGTGCTATTAAGATAATGCGACCCATTATCGCACGCCTAGTTGGGTTTCTATAAAGGAATCTCACTTCTAATCATAAGATTGAAAAGAAAGTCTCTCGCTTTTCTCTCCTTTCCCGCCGCCTCACACGAAAGCACCAAGCTGTAGTAGAGAAGCAAATGTTGCGCGCGACGAACTCCTATATCATCCGTTCGCAAAGAAAATAGACGCACCAGCTCATAAACGTAATTTTGGGCACATCTCTAGGGAGAGGCGACAAAGAGAGCCAAGAAGCAACAGCCATTTGCCCTTTCTTGAGTTACAAAAGACGAAAAATAAGATATCTTTAGAAGCAACATGCAGTTCTCAACGTGTCTCAGCCGTTGCCCCGAGTCCGTCGAAAGAAACATCATCGCTACGGGTCTGCAGCCCTGGATTGACCTATGCCAACATCTAGACAGTAACGACTCCTCGTAATACAGCCAGCAATGCAAAAACGTTTAGCTCTGCAAAACGAGCTACCGTGTTGGAAAGAACACATCCGAGAACTGGCGAATACCTGTGAGTTCGAAACGTTTGAAGTGCGGAAAACGATGGAAGTGCTCTCAAGAAACTCATCGCTTGCCGCAGTTGCTCAGATATGTCGACACATGGAGAAATTGTCGCACTGCACAGTGCGGGAATATTCCGGACGATGTGGTGAAAACACGCATAAGGTACGCTATGAGGCCTTTGTGGAGAAGAGAAACGACCAGAATTCAGATAGTTGTGAACCTCTTCTCGAGCGCCAGGTCGACGTTCACCAAAATGCTGAATATGAAATGGAAAGAACTTCCAGAAACGTGTTTGAAGCAATCGGCGCCAATAAGCCCGAGCACAATGGAACGGAGACCGCTAAGCATTCGAGACAACTCACTCACAACACGATCTTCTCCACATTGCTTAGCGTTTGTTGCATTGGCAATAGTACTTCGATGACGCAGATGATCGCTGTGTTGTTTTCATCCAAGAATACACTACTCAAATCGCGCACAGAAACACAGATGAATCCGCGGTCCGCGGCTACCTATCAATGCTGCTTTGATGTCTTTGATGTCTACACTAATGATTTATTTTGAATCGTTTGAACATTTTTGGGCACGCACGAATAATACTCGCACGCGAATATTAAATAGTGGCAATTAATGTAGTGCTAAATCCCAATTTATCGAAATGGCAATTTTCGGAGCTACAAACGCTAAGAAGACAACCACGGAAGAAGACTCGCTCTTGGGCCTAGGTTAGTTGGGAAGACAAACAGCCGTACATGTACAGAAGCCCTCCGGCGATCAATCCAGTGATCGGCATCGCATTGATGCTAAAGTGAAAGGTGCAGCAGGCCTTTCTTCTTTGCGGCTTCTTCTGTGTAGTACCAGAGACAACTAAACTGACAATCACTGCATTCAGGCACCCTTTCTTTCCTTGTGATCGCCTTTCGCTTCCATCTCTGTCGTTTATCCTTTGTCTTTTATTCTTCGACTTCTTTCCGCCTGTGGTTGTTCTTCAGGCTCCTCCGCGTTCTTCATCGAGTTTTCAAATAAGCATTCAGCATGGCCGCCAGAGGCGAAGCTTGCGGTATCTTCGTTGGTTTCATTCGCCAGTTCGCGCGAGAGTGAGCGACACAACCGCGCTCTTGTGCTATCCTTGGAATCATGGACTGAAAGAACACATTATTACGAACACAAACGGGTGAAGAAGTTACTTACGCGAATTGCCGCTGTCAGAATGAGACGACAAGGACTGGTTCGATCCGCTTGTTAAGACTGAAAGGCTCCCTTGGCAATCCTTAGGGTCAGCCAGATTCCTGATCTATTGCCTTTGTCTAAACGACGTTCACACTTCGCTTTGTTGTACAATAGGTGGTTAAAACTGTGAATTTTCTCACATAGAAGGGCTCCCTCTGACGCTGAAATGCGTCTTCTTCATTGTCATCACGGTCAAACAATGTCGTGCGTTATCTGCTTTGCCTCCCTTTTCCAAGACGATCCTGTCTCTGCTATTACTCCCTGTGGTCATGTCTTCCACACAGACTGTTTGCGACAAAATTCTCTGTCCTCCATCACTAAGCCGCGATGCCGGACCTGTCGGACACAGTTTGATTTTCCGGCTTCACTCGTTCGCATTTTCCTCACCGCGCCAATTGTCGACGATGAACAACGTCCGGTGAAGATGGAGAATGAACGAATGTCCGAAAGAATTGTTGATTTGGAGGTAAAGTTGAAGCGCCTCGAGAAGGACAACGAGGAGCGCGAGAAGCGGGTCAACAAGCTGAACATGGAGCAGTTTTATCTCCAGAATGCACATCAGGAAGTGGTGGAAGAGAGAAACGTGCTGAAGGAGCGCCTCGATGACATGGAGAGTCCAAAGGAGATTCAGCTTCCCGTGAAGAAGGAAGCGTTCAGAAGATCGTTCTCTGTGAGACTGAAGAATGCGTTTCGCTCAAAGAAAGTGACACAATTGTAAATTTTGTTGAATTTGTTCGGATAAATTATTGATTCAACCTTTTTCGTTGATTGGAGAGCGAGTTTTGAGAGAGAGCGACATTTCGTAAAGCTTACAACAATGAATAAGGTCAGATGACGATGGAGAATAAGCAAATGTTCGAAAGAATTGCCTTGACAACGAGTAGCGCGAGAAGCGGGTCAACACGCTGAACATGGAGCAGTTTTATCCCCATAACAGGCACCAGGAGGGTGTGGATGAGGTTGAAATCTGACTAGATTTATTAGAAATCTCTTTTTACACGTCTACCCAATCATATTGAGACATGAAAGAGCAAAGGCCTGATGGTCGTTAGTAACAATTAGAGACCTAGCATTCACCAGATTCACCATGAACGTTTTGTGATTTGTTTCCGCTATTCCAAAGTCGAATTGATTGTTCAGATACTTTTTCAAGTGAATGAACGAACGATAATCCATCGGTGGTAGTAGGATTTCGCCCATTCGTGTTGTCTGATTGAAGAAAACCTAAAACTGTTTGTCAACTTGGCATGAGACTAATTGATTACCTGCAAGACTTGGACAACTAGGCCGGTGGTTGTTTCAAAATCGTTGTTCTTAGAGTTAAATCGAAATTCTTGAAGTTTCTCTCCTAAAGTGAACATTTCCACAATAAGTTCCGGTAGCTGAACGCGGAATATGCCACCGTAGTCGATGCGAAGGCTCTGGAAAGATGAGCATGTTGAGAAACGACCGCAAAATGAGTTCTCGCATGCAAAGCGAGCGCTCTACCACTGATAATGAGCTATACTCCCACAATCAGAGTCCTGTTAGATTGTTAATAGGCTGTTTCTGAATCCTCCGAATGAGTTCGATAAACTGTACAATCGTAAAGGAAGATTAATGAGTCTTTTGTTTGTATTCGCAAAAAAAAATGAAACAGAAACCGGTGACCTTCTCATCTAGCGATTAAAACTAGCCCGGGTATCATTCCACCCCTTCAATCGTTTGATCAAGGTCAGAAATGTGAAAAATTGTGTGGTCTAGAGCTCAACAAAACGTCTGAATCACTGGTCGTCTACCGCCTAATGTGGTTTTTACCTCTACATACATAAAGTGCGTCGGTTGTTATCACTTGAGACGTGTTCAATTGTGTGTTCTTTGCGCCACACTCATTGTCAAACGGTCCTGTGCTCCGAAGAGATCAAAGACACGAGCGCAACATCTTGCCAATGTGAAAGGTTTGTGAAGCTGGTCCTCGATAACAGTAAAACGGAAATGCAAGCAGGTGATATCCGATTGACATACGTGTGCGCAGAAAATCAAAAGTTCAAATAAAAAAAGCCTAATTACCGTAAGCATGTTCGGCCCGGCCAAAAAACCAACTAGCTCCTCGAGGAAGCAAACTGAATTCTCGGCGATTTGAAGAGAAGCAACCGATTGTTGTAGTACTTTTGTCTCGAAGAACCTCTTGCGATTGTCGCCGCTAGTAAAAGCCTGAAATATCGTAGTAATTGAGCGAAATGAAAGCAGAACCAACCGATTTCCAGTTGACAAGTTTGATATTCTTACAAATACCAAATTCTAGAGTATCCAGAAGTGCTTTATCACACGCTCCGCTCTCCAGAGTTAGTTGATAGGCGGAAATGTGGGAATGTGCGTTTCGTAAATGCTTTGATGGGAGAGATTGACATAAGTGAGACATGTGGGGCGCGGACAGGCCGCGCGACAGCATGATGCAGTTTGTGTAGGGTATACGGTTGTGTTTCCTAGAAATTGAACGTGTAGTACACAGCAAACAATAAACCAATTTGCATTTCTTTGACCTTTCGCTCGGAAATTTCATTATAAATGAAAACGCTAATCAAATGACCTGCACACCTACCTCACCCAAAAGCCGAGCTCCAGTTTGAGAGAATTAACGATGATGTCATTGAAAGGTGCGCAAACGAGTCGACAATTCAGCTTCTCCATGAAGCTCAACCGTTCGAAGATGATTCTCAGAATTTCAGGCCGCTGTTGCTCAAACGCGGGCTCTCGGCGTTTATTAAACCAAGCGTGTTCTCTCTCCTGTAAACGTCTACCTTTCACTCCGCTAAGGGTCTTCAGTCATACCATCTTTTTGAGCGTCTGTTTGTAGACTCGTCTGCTGCGCGTTCTGGCAATGAAGCCAACGAGACGATTCTCCTGAGGCGACCGCCATTGTGTGAACCAATTCTTCAGGTCGAACCACCATATCTCGAAGCGATTCCCGTCCGGCTCCAACAGATACACCATTTCACTTTACTGCTGCTGCCAGCGCGCACACCGCAATGAGCAATTATTAAGAGGAATGAGTTGAGCAGGTTGGGGGGAGGGAATTGACTGAATTTCAACTGTGACTAGAGGCGGCGAAAGACAGCAGCAGCATATGTGAAGATATGTATGTACACGTACGTCGGTTGGTCGTCGCTGCCGCTTTGACCAGCTGATTAAAATAGCAACGTAATCGTTGGGTTGATAGTCGAGCGCAGGGCGGTCGCTATAGGACCGTTGGCTTCCGTGTGCAGACAGTTCCAACTAAAATTGATAAGCGATTTGTGAAACTCGTGATTCACATTGCACTTTTCAGTTTACACCGCAGTTGACTGAAAAAGCTCTTAGGACAAAAAAGAAGGATTTTGTGAAATAAATGGCTGTTGGAGAAGGTCAAACCTGTTATGTCACAAAGAGATGATTATAGTGAGTCATGTTTGAGTCCGTAATGAGCTGCAGTAGTGGTTTTTATGAAGAAAAGTGCGGTTTAATGAAATGAGCGAGACAATGGACATTTTGAGATTGATAGACGGTTGCTCATGCAATGACAACGTAGCTCTTTTCTCATCCAAAAGGTCTACCAGGGAACTATGCCGACAATGTTGATGTTCTTAGTGGCATCTAGTCTCTTGAAAAGGCACAACGACATTCGACGTTTCTGTGTTCGGCTTTCGTTGAAATCCTTGCTCTGTCAGTGTCCCAGTAGAGCAGTCAATGAACCGCTTGTCTAAGCACGCAAGCGATAACATGCTCGTTGGAATATTAAATCAGATTAGCAAAGTAGCTGGAAAGGTGTGACTGACACTCGCTGAAGAATAGCCAACCCAGCTGGATTACTGACTTCAAATCGTTGCGCAATCGAGCGGCATGCCAACAACAAACTCTGACAACAACAATATGCATTTGGCGCAAAATCTCATCTGATAACCTTTCTCTGTACACCACATGAGCCGTTCGTTTGGTAAACACCTTTCACTCTCTACAACTTTTCCGGCGGCTTGTGTTGAGTAAATCGATTTGTCCGTATTTTTCACTTCAATTTCCAAGGATAGGCTGCGCGCATCGGCTCGTACCCATCGAACAAACCATCGAGACGTCGAGGTGCAGCGGCAGTTTACGTAATTCCACAAATTAGCTACTAATCCACCTCATCCGACCACACCTGTTCGTGGCTTGATACAAATCAAGTCTGCTAGTAAACAAGTTGACTAATCCAATGTCATCGTTGTTTACGTCCGGAACGAGTTGTTGACATCCCGAACAGTAGAATATTCCCATATTTTCCATTGCGTTCGTGCGTTCGTAACGCTATCAGTTGAACGACACAGTGAATCAGCGTTGCTGATATCCATGCTTCCAGATGTCGATGTCTGGAACGTCCTCATCTCGAGCGCAGCCAACTCTCCATGAGTCTCGCGATTCGGTAATGCTCGCCCCTATTTGATAACTCACGTTTTCGACTCGTCTTTAGAGCGCTGCATCGCAAATATCATTCCGTCAACGCCCTGGATATGGATCGACTGGGAAGGTTGTCCAGTTGCAGACAAACTCTTGTCGGATCGTGATCAACGATGAGGCGTTAGGAAACGTAATCTATCAATATTCAGTGGAAATTCGCCTTGAAAACACTCTTTATGAGAATCCGTAAGCACTAACGGCTGCAAACCTGATTGTTCCTCTTTCTTTTGTATAGCAAGTATCTGAATCGCATGTTCTGGGAGATTGTCGAAGAGAACAAACAGCACTTTCCGGCCTATCAAGTTGTTTACGATGATCGAAAGAATCTCTACTCGTTGAAGCAACTGAAACAGGATACTGTAAGCGCTAGCGCTTTTGGAGAAACCGTATCGAGTCATCTAATTGAGTGCTTTTTCAGTTCATTAAGAAATTTGGAAAGAATAATGAGTTCACATTGTCGATGACACTGAACAAATTGTACCAATTTCATCTGAATAAGATCTGCACGGAGCAACAACGCAATTTCCTGAACGCCCTTCTGACCCAAGCGGAACGTTGTAACATTAGGTTGGTACATGCTACAGAGTTGATTAAACCGAATTTCAGCAAAGAAGCTGGAAAGTTTTACGTTTGCCGAGACAAGATGTTCCTGGTCCCGAAAGAGGACTCCTCGCGGGTCCACGTTAACTATCTCGGGAAGGGTCTGGAGATGTGGTATGCTCTGCACAGTCTAGTCAACATATCGGAAAACTGCGAAGCTATTGTCAACTACGATCGTTAGTTTGTTACTGTTGCGCACACGAGTTCTACAAGTAGAATCTTTAGGTGTTTGTGGTTCTTTTCTAAAAATGAAAATGCCAATTCTCGATTATTACTTGTGCTACATAAACCAACGCCCTCGTCCACAGGCCGAAGACTTTGCGTATTTCGAGCGGATGACGTTCAACGACAGACAACGTCAGATCTTGAAAGACAATCTGAAGGGATTAGGCCTAGTTGCCAGCCATGGAACGAAACGACATTACAAGTTTTACGATGTCACCAACGTCAGCGCAAGGAACTCTTTTTTTGAGTGGCAGAATAAAGAAACCGGCGTGAATGTAAGGTTCTCTGTGATTTTGGCACGTTTTGAACTTGAAATCGGCATTCTAGGAGCAGATCTCCGTTGAGGAGTACTTTTTCAAGTCATGGGGAATTCGATTGCAGCTGCCGCACTTTCCGTTAATTCAAGTCGCTCCGCCGGCAAAGAAACTCTACATTCCAATGGAGCTTCTGATGATTTCGGATAGACCGCAGCGTTTTCCCCGACAATTACCGGAGGAATGCGTTCGAGAAGCTTTGAAGGTAACGACTTCATTGAAGCGTTCTTTGCACAAACCGATAATGCGATTGTAGAGCTAGTAAGACAGCGCACAAAAGTTAGAAGATGAGAAGTAGCTTGGGGTTGAGGATAGCGCTGCTTTGATTGACCGTACTCAGGAACTTGGCAATTGTAGTGAATTGAGCGAGAGAGAGAGAGTATTAAGAATCCGTGCTGAAAGCTTTGGAAGCCGCCTCTATCGGTCTTCATAGTTGATGAAGTTTCTTATGCAAAATAGGAAACAAAAGACGACATCTCTAAAAGCAAATAGGGTAAAAAATAAGCAGAAAATCAGCGTCGCTCAGTCTCCTCACACTCAAAATTGCTTCATCTCCGTTGAAAACCCGCCAATCGGCTCGAAATTTCGCGCAAACATGTATTCGACTCTTGCCAACGTCGCTATGCGATTGGATTCGCATCTGAATCATCCTGAACATTTGCGGACCGAAAACAAGGCCGAAGGTGGCCATTCCCGTTGAAAACGCCAAGTGCGCGCGTTCACTTCGATTTGACTTCGACAATAGGGCAAAGCAAATAGATGCAGCGCTTTACGAGTGATTTTTCAATAAACGCAGTTGCTATTGGCAATACAAAATGCGCTGTGCGGTGTTTCCAGACGCAGAGTCGACTAAAAACACTAACATAACAGTTGAATTTCAGAAAAACGTCGCGACCATCAGCCCTCGCGACCGTTTCAACTACATTTTACGGCTTCTGAAAGAGGTCCAAATCAACGACGATTCCAAGTTTATGAGGAAAGCAGGTGTTCAAGTCAATCAGAGACTGATGTCACTCGAAGGACGCGTGCTTCCGCTGCCAAAATTGACTGTGAACGTAAGAGACTCAGTGACCGACAAAATTGATTGCAGAATTTAGGAAGGCAAGCAAGAATTTGCCCCTGACAAGACTGCTGCATGGCCAAATTCTGCAGTGCAATCGAACACACGGCGGCCCACGATTTTCGCGTGTCTTCTAGATTACGATGTCCGTCAACAAATGGATGAGCGTTTCTTGTAGGTCAAACTCGTATTGCATCATATATTGGATTTTGTTTCAGTGCCTACTTCAATGCGCTAATGGACGCATGTCGCGCGATCGGTGTTCGCCTATACGATCAAGGACATTTCCGACCGATTTGCGAGGTTTTCCGGAGAGACCGAGACGAGCTGCGAAATATTATAAAACGTCTATATAATCGGGTCGGCAACGACTACGGCGATGATGAATGCAACAGGTGCGAGTTCCTAATTCTCTACGTTGCTCACGAGAAGAACGACTATAATTACGGTTTGTCTTTCCTAGTATTTGTGAGACTACTGTACTGATCTTTAGCTGATCTGAAAGCGACATGCGAGCTGGAATTGAAATGTTTCTCGCAGGTTGTTCTGGCGAAGACGTACAGCATGCTGCTCGACCCACGTAAATCGCCAGCGAAGAATATTGCCTTGAAGATCAATGCGAAGTTGGGCGGTGTGACTACGGCGGTTATGCCCAGACAGCAGGAGTAAGTTTGTTTACGCAATTAACCTTCATTGTTTATCGGACCTTTGGCTCTTTCAGATGGTCCAAGTTCATCTCGGAGCACGAACCAACTCTCTTCATCGGCGTTGACTCCTCTTACACACGCAAAGAAGGTGAAACCTCGCTCTATGCCGTTTCCGGATCTGTAAACCTCGAAGGCACCAAGTATCAGACAACGATCATTCCAATGTCGACAATCTCTGGCTACACCGATCAAGCTGTCGACCTCACCGCTCCAATGCAGACATCGCTTACCGCCTTCTACCAGGGCACTGGCTTCTATCCCAGGCATGTTATCATCTACCGCCTCGGCGTCACCAATTCGCAGCGCGATAACGCAGCGAACAGTGAGCTAAAGTCGATCTTTTTGGCTGTGAAAGAGTTGGTTGGATTGGCTGAAACAGCCTACGATCCGACGCTCACTTACATCTCAATCGAGCGAAACCATCAGAATCGCTTCCATTTTGATGAGCACAGTGTTCGTATGCCTAGTGGTTACGCAGTTGGAAACCAAGGAAACGTCCCTGCAGGTACTGTCGTCGAGAAGGTCATCACAAAAGCGCATCTCTTTGACTTTTTTCTGTGTTCACACCATGGCGCTTTGGTAAGTCGGCTTCTTCATCCATCAACCCTCAAATTCCACCTTGCAGGGAACGTCGCGGCCCACTCACTACATTGTCTACTACGACGACTGGCGTTTGAACGCCGACGAGATCCAAATGGTCACGTTCTGTCTCTGCTTCTTGATCTCAAACTGCACACGGTCGATCTCTCTGCCTGCGCCTGCTTACTACGCGAGCAAGGGCTGTGAACGAGGAAAGAAGTACATCAATAGTTGCATTCTGTAAGTCTACCGTGCAATTTACTCACAATTCAATTGTTCAGAAACCCGGACAACTTGGATTTCCCGCCTGTGCAACCCTACGAAGCGCTTCCCATTCCAAAGTCCATTTCAACTACTATGTACATGATCTGATCTGTAACCTCTTCTTTCTCTATCTTTAATACTTTAGTCGAGGCCACAAAACTGCATTTGAATATGCGTGTATATATAACAAATTGACCGCTGATGGATCCGACCGCTCCGACAGATTGTTAGATCTTGTTCAATAAGTTGTCCTATGCATGCAGGCGTCCTTTCTTAAGATCTTTACTACTCATTGACCGCATACAAATAAATTACTGTAAATCACTTTGCGGTCCACATATCGTGATTCCACAACTTCTTAGTCGAATCGTTCTTGGCCGGCTGCTCCAGATGCTCTTGTAGCAGCATCTTTTGGGTTTAGACTTGTGTTCAGTGCTTGGTAAGCCTAAGCCTCCGCGACAACTGTCTTTGATCAGCGTAGAAATCACGAAGCGCAATCTTGACTTCGTAGAACATTCTGTTCACACGCAAAGAGGAGGATGAAGCGGAAAGCGCCAGATTCAGAGCACCGACGGCAAGTTCCCATTGATGATCAAAGCCATCTGCACAGAGCGACCGCGGATCGTCCGCGCCTACATTTCGCGACATGCTCCGCGACAACTGTCTTTGATCATCACAAAGATGAGCAGCCCATCGGCAAAGAGGATCTGGTGGACAAAGTGTTCCATCAAGCGGCGGTTAAAGTCAGATTCAACTTCGGAAATCTGAAAGAAAGTTTGCAGTGAAGAGTGTCCGTGTGTTCACCTCAAGACCCAACCTCGCTAAGCAGTGCAAATAACTTTCTGCAATCACATCCGATTTTGCTGAGCGATGGTTCAAAATATCGGTAAAAACCTGTAGCAGAACTTTAATTTAGCCGATTTCGTCGGTAATGACTGACAATGAGAATAGAAAAATAGGCTAAAACAGCCAATTCCCAGTGTTCACTGACACATCAGGCAAGATGTCGGGTCTTGAAGTGGCGACGTTTACCGATTTTAATTAACGCTCTTTTGCGGACGGGAACGCGTCCGGTACGACCATATATTTGGGGTTGTAAAGCAGCGCACAACCTTCAAGCTGTTTAGGAATGGCCAATGCTTTTGTCTGCGAATTTCAAAATTAAATAAAATAGTCTTAGTTTCTTTCCAACTGAACACCTTGCAAGGAGTTCAAAGAAACACATTGACGGTACAAACACTCTTCAGTCCATCCTATCCTTCAGCTGTTTTTTAAATGCCCAACTGTTTACACACCTCGCCTAAGATTGATTGTTCTACCGCCTTCTGTTCACTTCTGTTTGACGGAAGCCAATAGCATCAGTCAACAGACCACAAGAAGCCGCTCTTTCGACATTTGCTCTCAGACATCCACACGATTCATAAAGCAATTTCGTTATTTTCAGACAAATCGTCCAATTGTCAGTCTTCTTAATTACTCACCTCGCTCAACGCGTATTATGTTTCTGGCTCATCGTTGAACGGCTATTTGCGCAGCACCTCTTCTTAGTGGTAGTTTTATAAATTTTGCGCGATATTTGCTTAAACTTCAGCCGATGACTCATCACCTCCTCAATGGTGCCTCTGTTCGAGACTATAAGACTGGAAGATGTCCTAGGACTGTTGGCAGTGGCATCAAATGGTCGTCACGGACAAGACTGTAAGTATCGGGGCTATTCTCAGACATCATCCATTCATTGTGTTTTAAGGGTCGCTACAGTCTACTATCAGACACCGACCCAATCGAGGTGTGTGGTCCAGATGGAGTGCTTCTCAAGGTAAATCTGTTCCTACTTTTCTCAATCTAGTAAAGGCGAGAAAAATTGAAGATTGACTGGGCGCGCGCTACTGAATTACCGTCACCGACAGACGTGCGCGCAATACGTAATTCTAATCCCTTATGTAATCGTGTTTATGTGGCAAACACGAACGTCGCTAATGAATACCGAAGTCGCCGCGGGTCACTCCGAACGCGCACCACACAATAACTCATCACTTTATACTCGTTTGACACGGCGGTCGCTTCTTCTACCCAAAGTCCATTACTGTCTAGTGCTGTGGTCTATCGTAATCTGTGTATATGGTTAATCAATGGTTCAATCAGTCTCCGAATGCAACGAGACGCTGCCAAAACTAGTCAAAGGTTTGAGTATTGAACGACTGCCGTCGTTAAGCGGCACTTCTGACCGTGCCGTCGAGGAGGTGGTAGTCTCTAGCGATTGGAAGGTAACTTTTCCATTTTTATCTAAAAGTAGCGCTTACAATGTCTTCTTATATTCACAGTAGATTAACAGTGCGTGAACTACCGTATTCCACGACATTTACAACCTAAACCAGAACAAAACACGCGAGTTTAGTCTTTAACTCATTGTCACGACACTACAAGCAGGTTAGGCCGTTCGTTGTTGGTAGGATACGGTATTTGGGGTTTTTGGCATTTGCCAACATAAGAATAGTGGATTCTCGTAACATATCTAAAGATTCGTGTACGTACAACCCGCGCCCGCTCACCGCACTGTCAAATCCAACGCGGCTGTCAGAAATTGCCACACACGCGCGCGAAAAAATTTGACATCTTTAACTCTGACCGCCACGTGAGATCAGTCTGTTGTACAGATCCACGTCGAGGTTGAAAATCTTCATTTCTGTGTTTCAAAACTGCTCCTCATTACAGAACCTTCCCAAGCAGATGGACGGCGGAGTGAGGCAACAGTACCAGCGACGCTTTATGGCCTCGGCGGCAGCTCCAAACCAGAAATCTGATACGGAGGAGGCCAAGGGCGACATTTACTCTGAAAGGTAACTATTGTTTCTGTCAATCTACGCAGCGATTCGCCCACTGTCAACCAGTTTGATTAGAGTCTATATCGTCTTTTAACTATTATGCAACCAGCAAGTTCTGCTTGCGCCATCGCGCGTGACCAGCGTATTTGCGTACCTGTCCGTCTTGCACACGTTCATTTTAGGTGCATTAGGGGTAAATTGCAAAATCGCACAAAGTATATCCCACTCTCGCTGTCTCTCCTCTGAAAAGCCGGTCATCTCTTGAGAGCTAACTGGACGACGTCGACGTCGTCACAGAAGCTGCTGCCGCCGCTGTTGCCGCCAGTGCTCAAGAGATGTTTTGAGCCTCCTCTATCTGACCGCCGACGCAGCCACCACCCGCTCGCGCACTCTCCCTTACCTCTTCTCTTTGTATCTTTTTATTTGTATACAAAAGCGCGCACTATTGTTGTTTCATCATCGGTGTGTGCGGCCCTCGGCCACTTTCCTTCGCCCCCCATCAGCTCGCTCGCCGGCCACCGTTGACGACACGCGCGACGGAGAGTGACCCTCAGTGTCGCCGAGTCAAAATCCTTCTTCAGGCGCTAACTACCTCCAAATCGGATTATTCTTGTTAATTTTCAAATCATGAAATTTGTCTGTTAACCCCAGTAACTCTATCAACCTATTTCCCACCGATCTAAGCTACTATGCACACGCTCGACCGCGAAGAGCAAGCGGCTTATCTCAAATATGCAAATTCTGCGTCAAACGACGAGCAATTCTACGGTAATCCGACAGCGGAGCCTAGTGTAGTTGCGGATAACGATACAGTAGTCTATGCGAGGCCTGGAACTGAAGAGAGCACATCGTAATCTTGGATTCTATCGCGTTTTCAATCGTAATTTTGATTTTTTAGTGTTGGAACCGAGAATAAAGGATGGGACATCTTTCGACTATTGCCGCCTCCTCCAGACAACCTCGGCAAAGGTTGGTCGCGTACAGTAGTATTATTAATGTGTCATGGTGAAAGTTTGCAGGATTCTGGCACACAGCGAGTCTTCAATTTCTCAAAGTCTCCGCTTTCTTTGTTCTCTTCTTCTTGACCTTACTCAGCGCTACCGTAGCCAAGAGCTCCTTCCTTCTGATGACCTCGGCTATCGGCTGGGGAGGCCAGAATATGAGCATTTGCAGAGACAAAATTCCAGGCAAGTTCAGAAACAACCTTCTATCGTGTTTGTTTACCAAACAGTTGCAACGAATACGCGTTCGTTTGCACTCCCTTATTGTCCACCGTCCGATTACCTCATCATCTGATTGACGAAACGTCGCAGTTCAACTAGTCCCGTTTTGTCTTCTCAAGTGGCGGCCGGTTTTGCGTAGAGTTGAGACCTATAGGAGGGAGGGTGGGACACTGATCCGTCTGTAAAAAGAGTAAACTGCACAAAAGCCCAAAAAAGTCTCACTTCTCACGTCTCAACAGTCCGAGTTTCGTTTCAGAATCAAGTACAAACATCATCCACCTCTCTAATAAACACGTGGTCAAATGGGTTTGGGCCGTTTACTTGGCCTTGTGCACACCAGAGTTACTTTGCTTCATCCGATGCTTCCATCGAACTCTCTTCCGCAACGTGAAGCGTCCGTCATTCCTCCAATTCATGGCTGTCGTGACTGTCGAGTCGTTCCACGCGGTCGGAGTCAGCATCCTTGTCTTCAAAGTGTTTCCCGATATGGACGCGGTCACAGCGGCGATGCTCACAAACGCCATGTGCTTGGTGCCGGCGATTCTGACACTTATAAGTCGGCGACCTTCCAAAGTGGCGCTTCTTTTGGTGATCATCGACTGCGCCTGCATAGGCTCTCAGAGTATGGGCTACTGGGCTTGGCCGGTAAGTGATCTGTTTGCTTAGCATTAATTACCGTATTCATCGTTGTCTATTCAGATGCTCGTCGGCGACGCTAACGGAAATGTGCTCTGGATTGCCGTTGCTCTGACGCTCATCTCGCTCGCCTGGTGGCAGAACTTTGTTCACACAGATTCCGCGTTTCCGCCTATCAGGAAACTCGCTGTTTTCGCCAATCGTCTGAGTGAGCGTCGTTCGAAGACGTACGTTTTCGTCTCCGTCTGGAAATGCGCAATCTATTTTGTGTGTTTGTTTTTGTTTTTGAGCTCAAGGTAGGTAAACAGACGCATCATCTCTGTGCCTACTTCAACGACGAGCTCATCCACTTTTAGAATGAAGGTGGACGATCTGCTGCAGCGCGATCCGTTCGGCGAAAAGCTCATCACGATCACCGCCACTAATCTCAATCAAACGCAAATCAACAAATTTTTGAATCGCATGAAAGAATGGGAGCAACAGGAGAGCGAGGAACCAATGAGTCGCGGCAACGGTGATAATAACGTGGACGTGGACGATATAGGAGACACGACAATCAATCCGACTACGTGGAATCCGGACAGCGATGATCTGTCAATTGATAGTGGTGATTATGTGAAGACAAAGCGTCGAAAGCGCGAGGCTGCGCCAGCAGAAGAAGATGAAGAAGAGGCAATTTCTACGTACAATGTGAGCCGAATCTTGAAATACCAATGATAGCTCAATTTTGTTTAGGTCTACGACGAGTATGTCGAGCTCAACCAATTCACCAGCCCGTACGATGCGCTGTGGATGGCGCTAATTCAGATCATCTCCGTCATTATCTGCTATCACAGCTCAAAATTCGCTTGCAAAGTCATGATGCAGCGAATGGGATTCGCTTTGCCTATTGCGCTGTCCGTTCCGTTTACTGTATTCGTCCTGTCTACCGTATGCGCCAAGCGAGCGTCGAATACATGTCACATGACGTCGATTCTGACAAAAGAACTCTTCTGGAAATGTCCTGCTGGCTCTGCAGACTCCTGGATCGCTGATTTCTGGACGAGTCCACAGACATGGATCTGGCTAACTTGGATCGCTAGTCAGTTCTGGATTACCATCCACTTGTGGATGCCTAAGCACGAACGTCTGGCGCGCAGCGAGAAGTAAGTTGACCATCCGCCTACTCTAATCGTGACGACTTCCTCGTCAGATCCCCTCGATCGCGCTCTTGTGCTAATCAATTTTTTCCCTCTTCAGACTCTTCATCCTCTCGTACTACAACGGCGCTTTCGTTGACCAATCACTCGCGTTCAACCGTCGCCGCGACGACAAAGCAAAGATTCGCGCAGAGGTAAGTGAAGCAATTAGCAAGAGTCGTTCTTCTCGCGTCTGTACATACTCGCCTGTCTGACTATGTATTTGTCCTCGCGTTCACCATTACGAACGAGACAACTTTGCGCGTGCGGTAACGGCGGTAGCGATGAACGTCGTCCAGTGCGCGACTTCACGCGTCGTTTGTGTACTTTGCAAAAGAACGAATTTTTATATTTCGCGCTGCGCAGCTAATGACGCGATTACGATCATCTTAGAGACGCGCAGAGACGGTGATGAGCATAGAAGAAGGATGACAAACGCACGAAGAGTGGTTTTGCATTTGCATAGAGTTGTGTAGAACGCAGTGAGACTCAATTAACAAATTCCTGCTATCGCAACAACTGGTAACGCATACGTGACCTGAGGCACCAATACCACACGCTTGCAAATAGCCGATTGACTGCTGACAATAAGTGCATGAATCGAGTTTTGTTAGCGAAATCCGAAAAAATTGGACGATGCACTGGTTTGATGCCAAATTCGCGCTTTCTCATTCTAGCCTTCCTGTCAATTTTATTGTAATAATTATTGCTTCCAGGACTTGGAATTGGACAACGAAGACTCCAGTTTAACATATGAAACGATTCCTGGTCTCGGTCATGTCCCCAAACCACCGCCATCGGTCTGCAGCGCTTCAAGTAGCAAAATGGAAGCTGGTCTTATTCGGTACGCAACAACTATAATCCTATTATCAGTATCAACGTTTTTGTTTATAGAGACACAGCGAGCTCAGCAGACGCAATCACCAAAATCTACGCCTGTGCAACAATGTGGCACGAGACGCCATTTGAAATGGTGTGCATGCTGAAATCATTTTTCAGGTAATTTATCGTTTGTGCGCCATTTAAATCACTGGAATTTTAGGCTTGATGAAGATCAGAGTGCGCGAAGAAATGCGCAAAAATATCTGAAAGTCATTGATCCAGATTACTATGAGTTCGAAGCTCATATTTTCTTGGACGACGCGTATGACGTCAACGACTACGGTGAACCTGTGATCAACAAGTATGCCAGAAACCTCGTGGAGAAGGTTGACGAAGCCGCCAGCGCTGTCCATCTAACTCAGGTCAGATTGAAGAACCCAAAGAAGGTGTGCACGCCCTATGGTGGACGAATCACTTATGTGCTGCCGGAAAGAATCGTTTGACAATCCATTTGAAGGACAAGCACAAGATCAAGCATCGCAAGCGTTGGAGTCAGGTATGTTTACGGTTGTTCATGGCTATGCTGACGACAACAATTTATAGGTTATGTACTTGTACTACCTTCTTGGCTACAGGCTAATGATGAAAGTGGATGACCAAGCCAGAAAAGAAGTTATCTCTGAAAACACTTTCATTCTGACTCTTGATGGCGATGTTGACTTCACCCCGCAATGCGTGCATCTCTTGGTGGATCTCATGAAGAAAAACCGTCGTCTCGGAGCTGCATGCGGTCGCATCCATCCACGCGGATCAGGACTCATGATGTGGTATCAAAAGTTCGAGTATGCTATTGGTCATTGGCTTCAAAAGGCCACTGAACACATGATCGGATGTGTGCTATGCTCTCCTGGTTGCTTCTCTCTGTTCCGGTCTTACGCGCTGATGGATGACAACGTTACTAGGCGATATGCTTCAAAGGTGCAGCTTCACACAGAACTCTTTCTTTTGTACATTCCAGTTTTAGTGTGAAAGCCCGTTGGATTACATTCAATACGATCAAGGCGAAGATCGTTGGCTGTGCACGCTGCTTCTTCAACGGGGATATCGAGTTGAGTATTGTGCCGCGTCCGATGCTTTGACCTTTGCTCCCGAAGGTTTCAATGAGTTTTTCAATCAGAGGAGACGCTGGTTTCCATCGACAATCGCTAATATCATTGATCTTCTGAAGGATTACAAGAACGTCGTTTCCGTCAACGAAAGCATCTCTATCTGGTACATCATCTACCAGTGCGTCATGCTGATCTCTTCAATTCTGGGACCTGGAACCATTTTTCTTATGGTTGTCGGAGCTATTTCCATCAGTTTCAACATTGACACCACGATCGCGCTTATCATTGTTACCCTTCCAGTCGCTTTCTTCTGTATCATATGTCTTGTCGGAAAACCATCAAAACAAGTAAGCTGCCTTGAACTGTACCATGCGACAGTATCTCTGGTTTTAGCTTCTCGTAGCACAAGTCATTGGAGCTTTGTTTGCGATGCTCATGACAGCCGTAATAGTTGGTACATCGCTTCAAATTCAGAAAGACGGAATCCTCTCGCCGCATTCGATTTTCTTGTTTGCTGTTATTGGCAGGTATACTGTGACCATTCAAATATGTCATCTAATGATTTTTTTTAGTTTTCTGACTGCTGCTATTCTTCATCCATTGGAATTCACGTGCATCATACCCGGAATCCTCTACTTCTTGGCTATTCCCTGCATGTACATGCTATTGCCCATCTACAGTATCTGTAATTTGAATACGGTATCATGGGGAACACGCGAGGACCCTGCATCATCCGAGGATGTGATTGGCAAGAAGAAGAACGGAACTCATCTGGATCTGGTTGAGAATGGCGGCGGGAGCGATGCGCACGGAGAATTTTCGTTTGGCTGTGGAAGTGCATGTCGGCTTCTATGCTGCCTCAAGCCTGACCCAATGGAGTCGTCACCTCAAGTTTGGCGGCTGAATGAGAAGCTCAACGAGATCAACAGAAAACTCGATCGTCTTGAGAAGAAGGGACCAGCCGGAAGGAGGAGTTCTATTTTGTCGCAGCCTGGAACTTGCGCTGAGAAATGGAATGAGATCGAGGAGCACGAGGACGAGCAGGCGGAACTCGACGATGACAACGACATGCGGCATCAGTCGCAAGCAGCGATGAGAAATCGACGTTGGAAGGCGCCTTCGAGTGAGACCTGGCTAAGTGACAAGTCGTTGAGAAGGTAATCCTCATTCACCAAGCTTCGTTCTTATTTTTGCTTTGTAGAGCCGATCGTGATTTCCTGGAACAGGAAGAAGAAACTTTCTGGGTGGACGTTATTGACAAGTACTTGCAACCGATCTCCGTCGACCCGAAGGATCAAGAGCGCATCACAAATGGCCTGTACGAGTTGAGAAACAAAGTTTGCTCTGGCTTCTTCATGGTCAATGTGGTGTTCATCATCGTTGTTCTGGTTCTACAGATGCAGAAGGATTGTCTGCATATTGAGTGGCCGCTCGGACCTAAATTCAACCACACCATTGTACCTTGCAATTCGGATACGCGAAAAGAGATCTGGGTGATGACCCGACTCCAACTAGAGCCAATTGGGCTCGTTTTCCTGATGTTCTTCATGTCGATTTTGGTCATTCAGGTACAAATTCTATTTTATACTCATTCCTATAGCTCTTTTTAGTTTATCGCCATGTTACTGCATCGATTTGGCACTCTCGCCCACATTATCGCCTCAACTGAGCTCTTCTGCTTCCGGAAACCCCTTGATCGCTTGTCGGAAGATGAGTTGGTTGTTCAGAATGCGGTGGAAATAGCCAGAGAGCTGCAGGCAATACGGGGAATCGACGAAAGCGAGCGCGCCAATTTACAGGTAAGTACCGTATCCCTACTTTTAACGGCATTTGCTGTGTTCAGTTCCAAGAGGAACGCGCAATCAGTCGTCGCCGCGTCGTTCAAAATCTGGAGTCTTCGCGTAAATCAATGATGAAACGCCGCACGGAAACCCTTGACGCCGCATTCAAGAAGCGATTCTTCGCGCTATCCAGTGACAGCGCAGCTAACGAGAACGTGAATCTTGGCCTGGGCCCTCGAGAAAACCGTCTTACACTAAGGAAAGGAACAATCAGAGCCCTGGAGCAACGCCGCGATTCGCTGTTTGGAACGATTGACAAGCGGGCGGTATGCACCTTCCGTTTTTCCGTTATTTTATGTCTTCTTTTGCAGGATTGTGCCTCGGACAACGACAATTGTGCGATGCGCGGACCCGCTCAGCGACGACTCGAACGGTTATTCAATCAAGATACGGTAAACCCCCGCAACCTGCCGCAACGGAGCTGGGATCCCAAAGAAGCTCAAGACGGAAAGTATTAATTTATTATTATTATTTTTGCTAATATTGTTGTTGCCCTGTTTGTAGCGTCTTCCACATATTTCTAAATAAAACAGTTTTATTGTGTGCGGTTCTTGTGGCGAATTTTCGAACGAGCAAGCGCAACGAAAAGAAAAGGTTTTGCTCTTTGGTCTCTGGCACCATCGTTGTTGTGATACCGTCGTCGCCCTATTGGTCGCCCAGTTTCGACACAATAATTTATTTTACATCGGCGGAATTCAAATCTACTGCTCACTGGTCCAAAAGACTTAAAATATTACAAAAGCGGGCTAAACTCCAAAGTTCTCTCTCTTGCAGCATGCTCGCAATCGTTTCATCGAAGGAGGAGTCTTCAACGTTGAAGGCTCGACAATGTCGCTCCACGTTCTCCTGATGATATAATAGCTGGAGGCGGAGAGAAGATTTAGCTTGCACTCCGCTGTGAAGTCGAACACGAAGTGGCGACGAAGACCGAAACCTTTGCTGAAATGAATATGTTCAGAATACTTTGTGACGCTATTCGTTTAACTTACGAATGGATCCAAACGTCGATCCGCTGGGGATTCCAGTCCCCATCCTCCTGATTCTCCTCATCGATGGTCTGATTGTACATAGATCAGCGTGTTAAAAATGACGAAACATGTGATCTGTTGCAGCATCAGCGGTTGCGCCAAGAACTCATTTGCATTTACGAGGGATCTCAATGCGAGCGTTGAAGAGGAAATCACATTCAGAAGGGTAGCGGTAGGGTGCTGCTGTTTTGTGACATGCTCTGCCCTTTTCGCAACACAGTGAGAAAACGAGCCGGACGGCGGTCTTCCTAACATCATAACGAAATGACAATTGCTACATCACCGTGCTAGTGACAATATGTCAGCGCGCTGGGGGCGGTGAAACAGAAATTACCGTCTATGAACACAGATATTATACATTTGTGCCGGCCAGAAAGGGCGTTTTGTGACAGTAACTTTGTGAACACATCTGATGAGCCTATTGACATTAATGTTTATGTCTTTGCTAGTGTTGCGGGAAATTTATAGACGCATTGAGGGACGCGTGGAGTATCATCCTTCGATAGACCTAGTCGTTGTAACAACCATCGTATCAACCACTTCCAAATCGACCACGAAAGGACAACGCAAGACAATAGTAGAATGGGCTGAATCGCAATGTAAGATGTGAAGAGTTTAATTTTGGACAGAATTCAAAAATCAGTACTAGAAACGTTGGCTAGTGACGAGGTTACGAGACCGAGTTGATCAGCTGAGTAGGGAGGATCGTGTATTTCTTGAGCTGCTATGGTCGCTTCTGCAAAACGTGCAATTCATCAATACTCAACGCATTATAAAATAGATTACCTAAACAATCGGCGGCAAAGCTAACGGATGACGCGGGGGCGGTGGACTGCGCTCCCGGCGGGCGATGGTCGGAGAAGGTGAGCGGAGCGCACGATAGAAGCGCACCACCTTTGGAGTGTGCAGTTGGAAGGTTCTCACATGAACGGTGATGTCCGTCATTGTCTAAAACTCAATGAGAATCAAATCGGCAGAGGAACGAATGCTAGCAGACAACGCGAAACCGTCCGGCTGCCCTTATGACCAGCGTTTACGGGTCCAGCGCCAACCGTCTCACTCCTTTGCAAAAGCGTCGTTTTTTTTTGCGCAGCGATGCGATGCGAAGGAAGAAAGGCGGTGAGGGCCGACGATCCGCATGCGTCGCTTCTGTTCGCACAATATACACTCTGCATTCAATTGCAGACCATGATTCTCAGTTCAAAAGTGCACGATGGGACTTCTCGATGATGACTCAATCTTTGAAATCTACAAAACCCCAGTTACAGCAAAGTGTATCAGTTGTTTGAAGAGTACGGAAATCCCTTCGCAGGATGCGGCAACTGCGACCAACACAAAATTGTCCAAATTCTGCATGCCACAGCTTTTAAAGTGCTTTCTAGATTCGGACGACGTGGCCGACAAGCCTGACACGGACTATCCTATCTGTAATGTAAGTAGAACGAGCATAGAGGATCGGCAAAGTGCATTAATACCGTTTAGAGGTGTTCGAATGAGCTGATCAAAGAGATGGACAAGCTGCTTGATTCTGTAGCCGAAGAGCACATGGACTACCAATATCTTCTGGAGGAAATTGAAAACTCACAGAAGTCGCCAAATACCTGTCAGGAGCAGCTGAGTGAGCTTGAAGTGCTGAAGGTTTGTGTGTAGTTCTCATCTCTTCTCACATCGTTCAGGCAGAGGAAGCACAGCTATTCGCTGAGCTAGAGGAGCTCGAAGCCAAAGATAGATCACTAACAGAGCGTTTAACCCGGTCTGTAGAACGGATAGAGCCAATTCGTGAACAAGAAGAGCAAGCGATGAGAAATCTGCGCGATGCGCAGCTCGAGTACACGCTGCTGGAGATCAGCAAGCAACGCTTGATTTGTGAGGCGCGTTACGTTGATGCCCTATTGGAAGATACGTTACATACTAGCGTGGCGAGCAACGTTTTCTCCATTCGAGTCAAAGGCGAAATTGGATCAATCAATGGCTGCCGTCTAGGCCGCTCAATCAGTGAACTAACCGATTGGGACGAGATCAACATGGCTTTGGGATATTCTGCTCATTTGCTTCATGTAATTTTGCATTAGAGTTCTCATTCTATTCGTTAAATTCAGATATTGACAAAGAAAATGGAAATAGACCTTGGAAACTTCAAAATCTGCCCGTTTGGTGTAAATTCATACATGATTCGAACAAAGGATGACGGAACGACGGAAAAACTCCCGTTGCATGGCAGAGGTGCCTTCAAATACTTTAGTGATACAACCGTAGATGATGCGATCGTTGCTCTGTTTGAGTGTTTGCATCGGCTAACCGACACTTTGACAGTAAGTAATTGAATTGACGTTTGTAATTAACGTGAATCCTCCAGGAGAAGCACAACGAAAAGTGTCCCTATTACATGGGCTACAAGGGTTACTGTGGTGATCACGCTATTCGATTGCAATTCAACCGTCTGGAGACGTGGACCGCGGCGATGAAAGCTTTTCTCTCTAATCTGAACTGGGCTACAGTTTTGTTCTCCCCAGAAATGATCACAGCTCGTTTTGAAGATCTTAACTCTGTTGTTCATGTTGCCGTTTTGATTATTAAACCTCTCTGAGCATCCACGACTCGCCCAATAGGGTTGATTAAGTCACAGAGCAAATGAAATGACCAAATGAGCGAAAGTTTGCATATTATATACTTTTGCATTGCTTTGTCATGCAAAATCTGCACATTAACTGTATTTCTAGACTATTCTAGACGTAATTGTAACAACAACCATAACAATCCACAGAATCCGACCGTCATGTGAAATTCCCGGCGAATAGGATTGTCTTCGATTGCTCTTCGACGATGAAATAGAGAAAAGGACGATCAGCAATGAAATCCGTCGGTTCAATTCTCCATCGAATCCCAACCTTGGAATGAAGCCTAGAGTACGTGGGAGCAACCGCTTCAATTCCGTACTCGTTAACCTTCAACGACTCTGAGTTATGATATGAATTTGTCAAGTTTGCATTCTTACTTTGATGGTCGCCTTCTGAAGCATCGTTGCGACAAACCAGCTTGTGGCATCGCTCATTCCAGAGAGATTCGCCTTCCCGCAGTCAAACAGATCGGTCACCCCCAAATGCTCCAGCGACTCCTTGACGTCCAGAGATGACGAAACGGTGAATTTCGGAATGTTCACCTGAAAGGGCGGATTGTGAGAACACATCTGGCCCGCTTACTTTCACGAGGCGCTCTTCCATGTTGTTTATGGCGCTGTAGATGTCCTCCGCTGGTGTTTGTAGCAAGAACGAGCGAATCGAGGTGATCTCGTCCGGCAGAACGAAGTACATGGCAAAGTCGCGGTTTTTCTTTGACGATTCCTCGAGGAACGGCATCTTGAGAACTTGGAACGCGTCTCGTTTAGCAAAGGGAAACTGTTTCATCATTGACATCATCTCGACCTAAAGCGCCATTGAATTTGTGAGTAGCTGGTAGTTCTACCGTCTTCATTTTGCTCTCAGTAACGCGAAACGTCGCTGGCTTCGTTATGAAATCCTTGAAATATTCCTTCCATTTGGCTTTGAAGTACACCGCAGTCACAATGATGAGCTTCGTGTCGTTGGTCAGAGCGGAACTGTCGATGATTTCTGGAATCAGCTTCTTCGTCACTTTGCTGACCCACGCATTGATTGTCTGAAGTTCAGCTGAATTTGAGCGCAGTTAAGCACCGGCTCACCTGTGCCGCTTTGTCCTTCTCGCGGAAGTCGACCTGTCCGAGCAGACCGTTGTAGTAATCGGCAGCGGTTTTCTCGAATTCTCCCAGAAGACGCTCCTCTGTGTGGAGAAAGCACCTGTTCGCAGCGGCGACGAATTGTCGATCTAGAAACTTCAGAGCGTTCTGGAAGAACAAGTGGACGTCCTCGTCTGAAACGTCGTTGTTTCCACTGAGAAGGCGCTTGATCTGTTCTTGCGTGGGACCTTTCGCGCCTCCGGATAGGAGACCCAAACATACGGCCGCTGAGAACGGCGAGCAAATCACTGAATCGTGGTGTTTGAGTTGCTCGGAGAGGAAGTTGACAGAAAAGGCGGTCTGGAAGGCAGAAATCGTGTCCATACAGCTGTTTCTATTTCTGACGCGCAAAATAGTGCCCACCCACGTTGAGTCGTAATCATTGAACGTCCGAAGGTATGCCACATTTGACGAGTCAAATCGTTAAAACCTTATTCATAACTGCTTGAGAGCTAATCACAAGCGTAACAAGAACTTTAACAATCCACAACAATGCGACTGTCATGTGTAATTCCCGGCGAATAGGATCGTTTTCGATTGTTCTTCGACGATGAAATAGAGAAAAGGACGATCAGCGATGAAATCCGTCGGTTCAATTTTCCACCGAATCCCACTCTGGTAAACCACACGACAGTACGTGGAAGCAACCGCTTCAGTTCCATCTTCGTCAACCTTCAACGACGCTGTGAGATATGAATTTGTTAGATGTACATTCTTACTTTGATGGTCGCCTTCTGAAGCATCGTTGCGACAAACCAGTTTGTGGCATCGCTCATTCCAGAGAGATTCGCCTTCCCACAGTCGAACAGATCGGTCACCCCAAATGCTCCAGCGACTCCTTGACGTCCAGAGATGACGAAACGGTGAATTTCGGAATGTTCACCTGAAAGGGCGGATTGTAAGAACACATCTGGTCCGCTTACCTTCACAAGCCGCTCTTCCATGTCGTTCATGGCGCTGTAGATGTCCTCCGCTGGTGTTTGCAGCAAGAACGAGCGGATCGAAGTGATCTCGTCCGGAAGAACGAAGTACATGGCAAAGTCGCGGTTTTTCTTTGACGACTCCTCGAGGAACGGCAACTTGAGAACTTGGAACGCGTCTCGTTTGGCAAAGGGAAACTTTTTTAGTATTGACATCATCTCGACCTAAAGCGCCATTGAATTTGTGAGTAGCTGACGGTTTTCACCTTCTTTCTTTTGCTCTCAGTAACGCGAAACGTCGTCGGCTTCGTCTCATATGATTCGAAATATTCCTTCCATTTGGCTTTGAAGTACACCGCATTCACAATGATGAGCTTCGTGTCGTCGGTCAGCTCGGAACTGTTGATGATTTCCGGAATCAGCTTCTTTGTCACTTTGCTGACCCACGCGTTGATTGTCTGAAATTCAGCTGAATTTGAGCGCAGTTAAGCACCGGCTCACCTGCGCCGCTTTGTCCTTCTCGCGGAAGTCGACCTGTCCGAGCAGACCGTTGTAGTAATCTGAAGCGGTTTTCTCGAATTCTCCCAGAAGACGCTCCTCTGTGTGGAGAAAGCACCTGTTCGCAGCGGCGACGAATTGTCGATCTAGAAACTTCAGAGCGTTCTGGAAGAACAAGTGGACGTCCTCGTCTGAAACGTCGTTGTTTCCACTGAGAAGGCGCTTTATCTGTTCTTGCGTGGGACCTTTCGCGCCTCCAAATAGGAGACCCAAACACACCGCCGCTGAGAACGGCGAGCAAATCACTGAATCGTGGTGTTTGAGTTGCTCGGAGAGGAAGTTGACAGAAAAGGCGGTCTGGAAGGCCGAAATCGTATCCATACTGATACCTGAACATGCATGTGAACAGCGGTTTCTATTGGTTATGATCAAAACTGCGCCCACCCACGTTGAGTCGCAATCATTGAACTTCCGGAATGTGTCCGATATCACAAAATCAGCTGATTGTGGCGGAATTGGCGATTCTCACTCTAAGACTCAATTTCGGGTGGTCTTGAGTGGTTACTTTCAGCATCAAAAAACAGCATCACATTTACATCACTTTCACACCTCTTGCAATATCGCAATCACTAATTTTTCACAGTTAACAACAAAATGCAACTTTTGTAGATTTGTTTGCCTATCGCTCAAATTGCATTTCGCTCAAATGCTGCTGCCGATACAGTTGCGTCCCATTCCAATGGTTCATTTGAATCTCGGTTTGCCTTTAAATAACCCGTCCAAGCCGGATATTCTACAGTTCAGAGCGGAACTCGTCGCCGAATACGAAAACGGCCCTTCTGCCGACGAGTCTGACGCTAATTTGGTGTGTGATGAATACGGCTTTCTCTCAAAGTCGATCTGCACTGTATTTCCACAATCCGAATACCACATACAGTGGGAGAAGATCATACGCAATTGGAAGAATGAGAAATTGTCGGCCGATGAAGTCAACGCTGTCTATTCTGGTGTTCCTGCCAGTTGCCGGACGATTCCTGTGGCATCGTCTGCTGCGAGTTTCCTTTCACCGAAAACAAATGCTCAAGAACACGTATAGAAACCTCGTTCAACGAGCGCACAAGCTCTCTGCCGACCTCGAGCAGATTGACTTGGACGTCATGCGCACTTTCCGCGGTCATTATCACTTTCGACAGCGATTTGGGCAAAAGTAAGTCTGGAAATTCGATCGCATTCAATTCACGTGTTGTTTTAAGACAAAAGGCGTTATTCAACGTACTATCCGCGTATTCAGTGTTCAATACCGATCTGGGATACTGTCAGGGCATGAACTACATTGCCGCTCTGTTCTTGATATTCATGGAAGACGAGGAGGACACATTTTGGGCCCTGCACAGCGTCATGACAGACAAACGCTTTCAAATGCACGGTCTCTACCTTACTGGCTTACCCAAATTATGTCGATTTGAGAATCACCTCAAGAAGTGTGTCTCCAAGTATCTCCCACGTCTTCAGAAGCAACTGGTATGCCGTGTATGCTCTTTTAATTAATCAAATGTTCTTTTTCAGGAAGAAATACCCGGTTTTTTCTTCTCCCAGAAGATTCTGTGCTGTTTCCTCGATTTACTCCCCTTTCATCTTGCTCTTCGCGTTTGGGATCTGTTCCTGTTGGAGGGCGAATCGATTCTCGTGGCAACGTTACTCGCTATCTTCGATTTTCATCAAGGTATTCATTCTATCGTTTATCTTACAAGTGCTTTTCTTAAAAATTGCAGAGTTCATTCTCAATTCCAAGCTTGAAAACGTGATCAGCTACTTCCAACACTATGCTATAAACTGTGCGTTGTCAGAAGAAGAGCTCGTGGAGAAAATTCGGGTTTATCTAACAGCAGTAAAGGTAAAATGCTCTTTAAAATTGAGTATGCGAACACGTTGCAGTTTAGAAAGACAAACTGACGATTCCGCAAACAACAGAAAAGTCTGGAGAGCTACCAATCACACCATTCGGTCAAATTCTGAAGCATTCCATGGTGGACATCAACAGTGAACTTCTCTCTTGGCGTAGGAAACAAGAGATTTTGAACCGAAATTACGCGCGTTTGTGATCTATGTTCTGTGGCACTGTGTTCGAATTGCAATGAAGAAAGAAGGGTTTGAGAAGCACCTGTCAGTCATCCGTACAGAAACGGCGGTATCTCATGCGTAGTCAAAAGTTTGATTCGCAAAGCAGTTAATAGAATTGACTATTTTTCAACTTTTTCAGTCGACTGTGGTATGCATAGGTAGACTGAGCTGTTTACAAGTCTATGTGCGATTTCCGATGCTATATAGTTTTTTTCTCGCTGTGAACGATTGTAAAACGTAGCCCATTTTGTTTTCTTCTAATCACAAAAGATGACTGATTGCAGCCATAAACTTGGTGCTGCGCGAACAAGTCATCGTCGCGCATGAAACGACAACGATAGGTTCATTCGCGAATCAATCGGAGGTCGCGGCGAGCAGTAAAGTGACCAGTGATGCGTGTTGTCTTATCATAATTGCATTTTTATCTAACTATAACCGTTCAATGCACGCATCTTGTCGTTTGTGTTATTGCGTGGAGTGCTGCTGCTGCTGCTGGGTCGACGATGGTAGCTTGTAGCTTTGCTAATCCATTCTATGATTCTGTTTAGGCTGACGATATGCAACGAGCTGTGGGAGACGTTCTGAAGCGCGTGCTGATGGTGCCACCGACGCACTTCACCGTCGAGGTAATCAGCTTTAATGTGGTGAATTAAACGAAATGCTGCTTGCAGTACACAATTAACCCATGGATGGGAGGTGTTGTTGACAAAGAGAAGGCACACAAGCAGTGGAATGAGCTGAAAGGAGTCATCGAAAAGGAGGGCGTCAAGGTGGAGACGTTGGATCACGTGAAGGGACTCCCGGACATGGTTTTTGTTTGCAACAGCGGAATCGTGCACGGAAACAAGGTCTACTTGTCTCGATTCCAACACAAGGAGCGCACTGGCGAACAGGAGCACTACGTGAAGTGGTTTGAGAAGGAAGGATTCGAAATTCACGGTCGCGACTACTCCGATCACTTTGAAGGAGGTGGTGATGCCTGCTTCTCTGCATACAACACTCTGTGGGCCGGATTTGGCCCTCGATCTAGTCGATCAGTAAGCGGCCGAGAAGAATCTTGCCTCTATTCATTAATTTTAGGTCTATGACAAGATCTCCAAACTGGGCACCTTTGATACCGTAATCTGCGAACTCTCGCTTCCTCAATTCTACCACCTGGACACATGTTTCTGTCCTGTGAGCGAGAAAGCCGCGCTCTGGTATCCTCCGGCCTTTTCTACGGCCACGCAAGATGAAATCAAGCGCCGACTTCCCGAATCGATTGCTGTGAGTGAGAAGGAAGCAAATTCGTTTGTTTGCAACGCGATTACTATCCGGAAAACCGTGATTTCGCCTATTGGAGTAGCCGGAGAAACTAAGGAAAAGCTCGCAAAGCTCGGATACTCAGTGACCGAAGTGGACATGAGCGAATTCATGAAGTCGGGTGGAGCTTGTCAGTGCTTGGTTATGAAGCTGTGAATGCTACAGTCTGTGATGTTGTACTACATAATAGATGCAGTGGTTTCGAGGCGTTGCTGAATAAACAGAATTTAAACAACTTGAAAGGCATTTCTATTGTTCTGAACTGAATATCCATTTCAAAAGAGCCGATTTACCGCATATTCAGTAATCAGGCAAAACGCGGCCTGACCCACCGCACACTACTTTGTTGCGCTTTATACGCTTTGTCGTCTCTGCTCTTCGTTCCAACCATAGCTCAGTTGGTAGAGCGGAGGACTGTAGTGTTATGCGGAGATCCTTAGGTCGCTGGTTCGAATCCGGCTGGTTGGATTCTTTTTGCGTTCGTTTTGTGAGCCCCTCCGACTGCGCTTTCAGCTGCTTGTTCCTGATTTGTCACCCCCCAGTGTTGTGTACACGGCATTTCCAAATATCAGATCTATTTACAAAATAGGCACTTTGGCTATGTACATTGATTGCATCGTGGAGAGGCTATTTTCGATCACGATCGAACGGGTCCGACCACACGCGCTGACCATGAGCTAATTCATCCTGTGTCGCTTTGATCATTGCACGCTCCTTGCGCTGCGCATCTTTGTAGAATTGATTGTTAATTGTGGGATAGGCGGTGACTGCGAAAACGGCAATCGTAGTGAGTATCACCGTTGTGACGACGGAAACAGAGCCAAGACTCGGTTTCTGCATTCTCTGGAGAATTGTGAACTTTTGTTGGAGTCGAGTGATGAGCGGAATGGGTGCGTTCACAGGGATACGCATTTTGATCTGAAACGTCCACAGCTTTGTATAATATGGTTTGGTGTTGTCATTAGTGAATCATAGCGTGAAACATTGGTTTACAAGAAGAAACGCCGCTTCGAAAGTGATTATAGTACAGGTAAATCGTCTATAATTGCGTTTTTTTTTGTATTTTCATGCCTAGTAGACCTCTTATCCTCCCGGTTAAGCTAATATTTGGGAAACAAGAATCAAGCATCCAAACAGCGCAAAAACAGTGATTTTTGGCCGTTTTTACAGCAATGTGGTTTGATTTTAGACAATTTCCGGCTCTGCACGCTCTCATCAGCTTCACAAGCGACATGCCATCTCAGTAAGTGTTTAAAAGCCAACTAGAATTGGAATTCCATTACACGCAACGCATAAAGATAGGGAACAAAAAGTTCCATCTATGTAAAGTGCTCTGCTCATCCCTCCATTCTCTGCCGGCGGCGTCAAATCCATCATCGGACAACATAAAAAAAGCGTTTTCTTAATGCCTCGATGCATCAACGATCGGCGAAGATGAGAAACGACGGCGGCGGCTGCTGCTGCGAAATCAGGCTGATCGCATCTGAGTAAATAAACAAGCGATCTGCGATACGATCTAAGCCCGTATTTGATTTTGCCCCGGGCGCGAAAAACAACGGTCATAGGTCAGCATGTTGGTGATTGTGGTGAAGCGTGGCACGTAATCGATCATCTACGTGCGCATTTATCTAATTAGTTTTTGGCCGTAAATGCGACTTAGCGACGCATTCCAAGAACGATTAACGCATAGTTCGGCAAATTGCGGGGAGAAACAGTGAGTGAAGCGAAGTCGGCGTTCGGTACTGGCAAACAAGCGTAAACAGCACCGACATTTGTAAGACCCAAGGTGTTTCGTGCTAGGATCCTGTTCGCTTTGCTTTCCCCGATCACTTCATGATCTCCTCTGACTGCTTGAACTTGCCTAAACTAGTCGTTTGTTTGCCCTTTATGGTTTAGCTCGTAAATCTTCTTAACGAGACAACGACAACGACATCAATTAACGTACAATCACCGCTATCTCTATGTAATTTTGAGATTAAAGCGAATCAGACAGACTTTGCGATGTTCGATAGAGTGAGCTGGACGCGGCCAGGTGTTGTTATTCTCCGAGAAGGTCACTTCTCCCCGCAACTTCCTTCCCCTCTCATCACTCCATTTACCCGCCATTGACCGATTCGCCATCGCTGGCATTCTTCACTCGCTCGCTCGCACTCGCTGTCTATGTGCGATTCGATTCATTTGTTCATCCTCACTCGCGGTTCAATTCGAAGAGATTGAGTGTCCCGAGCGCCAGCGCGGGGGGAGAGGGAGAGGAAAGGCGGCACACGCACGCAGCACATATGTCCGCAGTGCGCAATGTCACGGACACAAACTAGTCCGCGGCCGTCTTCTTTGGCACGTTTGCATCATCCTCAAATTTCTCGATTTTGCGCGTTTCGCAACTTTGCAGGTTAAAAGTGCAGCGGCGGACGGCGGCGATCAGTTCGGCGGCTAGCTCGACTTCTCCGTGCCCTTTAAAAGCGTATTGATTTCTGTAATTGACACCTCTGCAGCCGCACACGCGCAATAGTTTAACTGCGTTGTGAAATGCCCTTATGTAACTGTAACATCGGGTTTTTTATATTGTTCGCTGGGTGATACGGTATAACTATGCATTGCAATACTACGTTTTCAATTTTTCAAAAGTGATGTTTTCGCGTCTGATATGATTGTTTTGAATTCTTATCGCTGGTGTGATGTGAAAAAGCCAAAAGATAATTGATTTTGACGTTTATCAGCGTACTGTATCGCCGCATATCGCATGTGTGAATATCACGCGAGAGGGCATCGGCGACGTGTATTGTAGCTCGCATTACTTTGTTAGGAGGGGAGGCGCTTCGGTCTTTAGCTTTAGCAGCTTGCTAGTTCGGAATGTAAACCTTGGCGACGGCCAGAGCGGTATTATTTTCACCATGCACCTTCACCGGCGACCGACCGAGCGACCGCAATCGCCGTCGGCTGATCACTTTTCCACATGGACGGCAAGAAGAAGAACGACGATCGCGGCGGAGACACGCGATCCTCCTCGCCGAGCGACCGCTATTTACCACTCCTGTGCGCGCATTGTTGTCCTCCCAACCTAATAATGCGCGTGTGCCTGAAACTGTCAGTTCGCATAGCGATTATCGTGTTGTGTTGCTGCATGCGGCCACCAAATAACTCGCGCGCGCCCACCTGACAGTAATTAGTTGAGGAATGGCTCGGCGCACGATTAGTTGTCAAGTGTTTGTTGTGTGGATTCTGCATGTGAGCAGCTGCTGTGCTGCTCACTCAACTCATGCCATCGTCGTCACTCATTGCGTCACCCAACACTCGTTCCGTTTTTTCGTTGGCACGTGGTGGGTGCTTGCGGGGGAGAAGAGAGGAGTCGTGTGAATCGGCAAAAGTCACATATTCTCGATCTCTCTTTTTCGATTTCACTTTCTTCTGATTCCTTTCTCGCGCATATCGGCATTATTTACACGTGTTTTCCATGTGCGATCAGCAGTAACAATGTCTTCATATATATATGTTTACAGGTAAAATATGATCATGGCGAACGAAGGAGAGAAAGGAAAAATACCCGCGAGCGATTCCGACCAGAAGGAGATGCTTCTTGCGCACGAGGAAGCGGCGACCAAGCTCAACAAGGAGAATGTCGATCAACTACAGGTGAGGATGCAGTGGCAATACTCGCGCTTTCTTGGACTCGAGCCAGCAATCGCACGTGCGAGAAGACGTCAACATCGATTCTTATGTCGGCGAACGCGCGGAGGAAAATAGCAAAGCCGGGGACATGCAAAAGAATCACTTGAGCGGGGAGATTAGGATCGTTTGCGAAGCACGCTGGCGTTTGGTAATATGATCAACAGATCAAGTGAACATACAATGCGAGGAATACAAGGGTGTATTTTGACCATGCGCGGCTGATCGCAAGATCTTACGGGTTATGAAAAACTTGTTATAATCCGCTATTTGATGGATGCACGCTCATCGCACACCCTTGAACGCTACGGTGCAGCGAACGAATCTATTACAACACTGTAGGCATGATATTTTGGCATTTACACGTAGAGTTGTTGATTGTAATCGATTAAGACAAGTAAAGCGCAAGTCAGAGACCCTTGCTCCATTGCGCTAAGCCTGGAACTTCCGAAATAGCACGCATAGTTGGTCTTAATTGATAAATGGCAGTGCGGAAGTATTTTTTTAGTGTTTTTGGCATCGACTAACCCGGGCTTCAAATCGTACTGTCAATAAGCGCACTCACCGCGCGCACTTAATGTCTTCTCCAAACGAATTATTAATGGCTCGAACGCAAGCAAGCATCATTAGCTTTCGGAGAAAGAGAGTTACGGTGTGACAGAACAGAACAGAGCACTCTCGTCGTGACAGTAGCACGTAACCGCAACCACCCACGAACGAACTCGCCTATTTTCGCGCCACACATGCCATCATCGCCTTCTTCCACGCCAAGGTTAATTTGATGAGCAAGAAAATCTGGTTTCCTTGATGACACGGGACACCCTCACATGGTTATGACTACGCAGTTTATATCGCTGTGCAGTTCACTTGCGCCTTCTTATTCGAGTTTTTGCGCCGCTAGGAAGTAGAGATCAGTGATTATCCGATTGTATTGTGCGATGTCTCCACAATGCGCTGATTCTAATATTGACCTTCAGGTTCTCGATTGTCTTCCAAACACTCTCATTTGACTCAATTGCTTTTAGGGTAAACTGACCAACGCTCTGCTGATCGCCGTTGTCGTCGTTACCGTAGGCAGCTCGTTCCAGTTCGGCTATCATATCGGATGTGTGAATGCGCCCGGAGAGGTTAGTAACTCAAATATTTCAGCGTTTTACAGTTATACCATGTTCAGCTTATCACCAATTGGTATATGGAATCGCATCAGGCAATGTTCAATTCAACTATTACCAAGGAAACCGCTGACTTCTATTGGTCAGTCTCAGTCGGTCTGTTCGCCATCGGCGGCATGGTTGGAGGGCTCCTGTCCGGCTGGGTTGCGGACTTGCTGGGACGCAAGCGAGCGCTTTTCATGAACAACTTCATCGCGATTGCCGCTGCTCTCTTCATGGCTTCCGCTAAGTTCGTCAACATGTACCCTCTCATTATGATTGGACGTCTGATCATCGGATTCAACTGCGGTCTCAGCTCCGGGCTTGTGCCCATGTACCTCACCGAGATCTCTCCGATCAACCTCCGCGGAATGATCGGCAGCGTTCACCAGCTTCTCGTCACAATCTCAATCCTTGTTTCTCAGATTTTCGGTCTTCCCTACCTTCTCGGAAGTGAAAGCCGTTGGCCATACATATTCGGTAATTTCTTTGTAGGCAAATTTAGAGTTTTACATCTCGTGTTGCAGCGTTCACCATTGTCCCGGCCGTCTTCCAGCTCGCAACGCTTCCACTCTGTCCCGAATCTCCCAAGTATTCCCTGGTTGTCAAGAACCAGGTCGATCAAGCTGAAGCGGACCTCAAGAAACTCCGTCAGAAGGAGAATGTCACCGTTGAACTCGACGTCATTCGTGAAGAAGCCGAAATTGCTCGCTCGCAGCCGAAGATTCAAATGGGAGATATGTTCAAGGCTCCCCTTCTCTGGCCTCTGTTCATCGCCGCTATGATGATGCTCTCGCAGCAGCTCTCTGGAATCAACGTCGCCATGTTCTACTCCACTGTGATCTTCAGAGGCGCCGGACTCACTGGATTGGCTCCCTTCTATGCAACCATTGGAATGGGCGTCGTCAACGTTCTCCAAACCATTGTTTCTCTCTGGCTGGTCGACCATCCCAAGTTCGGACGCCGATCTCTTCATCTTATGGGCCTTACCGGCATGTTCATCTCATCGATTCTCATCGCCGTTTCGCTTACGCTCTTTGAAAGCGGCAAAGATGCTTCTGGAACTACGAGCAGCCACCAGTGGGCATCTTACATGGCTATCCTCTTCGTTATGCTCTTCGTTATTGCTTTCGCTACTGGACCAGGTGAGTAACTATCTCATATCATTGTGAATACCGTATTTTATTGCAGGATCCATCCCATGGTTCTTCGTCAGTGAAATCTTCTCCTCTGCAGCTCGAGGAAACGCAAACTCGATTGCCGTCCTCGTCAACTGGGCCGCTAACTTCATTGTTGGAACGACTTTCCTTCCCATCAACGTAAGACATTGCACGTCATAGAAAACGATAATATGAGCTCGTTTAGAACTTGCTTCACCAGTATTCGTTCCTTGTCTTCTCGTTCTTCCTCGCTATCTTCATCGCGTTCACATGGAAGTTTGTTCCCGAGACCAAAGGAAAAACGTTTGACGACATCAACAAGGAAATGTCCCGAAAACACTAAACGTAGCGCAAGCATTACTTTCACGTTTCCGCAGGAGATTTTGTGCATTTGTTCTTTTTTTAACATTTTGTATATGCTTTAATTTATACGTACCATGTTCAAACTGTGTACATACGTATGAAAATGCCTTGTAATAGTCTGTTATTGATAGTAGAAAATATTGAGGAATGAATGCAATCGTCAAAAGGGCATTTCTCGGACTTTTGTAACTCTTACACTGTAACGGCTGGAAAAGTCTGTTGGTGCGAATGGAAAAGCACAAACAATCCAGGCGCTTGATTTTGAAATTCAGGTGTTCTCGTTCTCATTTCATTGCAATAAATATCATTTGCATCGAAACAGTACGGTATGCTAAAATGAGGCAAACTTTAAACCCAAACAAGAAATGTTACATACTGAGGCAAATCGTGTCAAGATCGCATTTTGTGCGCATGATTTGCATTGAATTCACCAACTTCATGAGCTACTGGCTAGCGTATCTAAATTCTCCGATGACTCCTGTGTACTTGTGCGAATTAGACTGCAGCTTTGCGTGTATCTAAATGCAGAGTTTGCATTGATGCGGTCGACTTATTAGATGAAGTGTGCATTCTCACGCTCTGCCGTTTTAAAGACGCATTAGACGCAGAGCCGTATTCACACTATTTGAATATAATCCCCGGCAAAAGCTGGTGCTGATAACGCGACCGCGACCCGCTATCTCCTCTTGTCAGACCTTTTCCTCATTTTGTTGTATTTACTGGTCAATGACCCTGTATTTCTTGTTTTTCTGTCTTCTCTCCACAGTTGGCCAAGCCCTAGAGTGGATGGAGTGCTTAGATAACGACGAACTCGTGAAATTGTCTGTTGGCAAGTCCGTCGGCGTGCGATCACCGAATTGGCCGGCTTCATTGGCTAATTACAAGCCGGGCAGCGATGAATCGTCTACATTGGCATGTCAAATCAGCTTCCAAGTTCGTTCAATTTTGAAGTTCAGTAATCGAGATTTACGTAGAGAGAAAACCCCAAGAAACAGAAGATTGCAATCGTATTTCTAAACGCCCATGTCGCCGGGCGTCTACCATATTCCTTCAAAACTAACGCCGATACCAACGTTCCTGATGGTCCTTATTTTTCTTATGTATGCTATGAACGGAGCGACAGTTGGATGCACTATCAGAATGGAAGATCTTCACGAAGGCTACGAGGACAAGTTTTTCTGGAAAGGATTTGAAGCAATTGTCACTTCATACGGTAGCTTATATTCAATTTACTGTATTCAAATTCGACTTTTTTTTTAGAGAACGAGGACAAGTGTCCTTTTGAGAATGTCGGAAATACCGTAGTGATTAACAACGATTCACCGCGCTACATCGCCTCATCGTGGACTCTTTCACGTAAAATATGGCTAATGGGTGTAAAGGTCCCGAAACGCCAATGTGAATGGAAATTTGCGCCGGAAGCGGGATCGACGCTGAAAATTGTCTTCACCAAGTTCTCCTTCAGTCATCACTACAAGCAGGAGGAGCTGATTCTGCTGGACGGAAGCAAAGAAGTGTTCAGAGCTAACGGCACGCACCCTCCATCTGCGAGTGTCTACTATACGAGCAACTCGTTCACTATTCGCTACAACCGAGCGAAACGCGATGCTTTCAAAAGCATCTTCATCGCTGTGTTGAGCTCATTTCCCACAAATCCGACTCAAATCGCTGCGCCAGGCTGTTCCGTCACAAATGCAGTGGTTACGTACAAGAAAAACTCAAATTACGTAATTAGCAACAGCTACGACGCGTTGATCGGCGGTGGATACATACATCCCTATGCAAGCAAACAGGTTTACGATGAAAACTGTAAGTTTCACACTGAATATTCGTTTAGGAATGCGAATGGAAGATCAACTCAGTGCAAGGAGTAGAGCTCCACCTGTCGGCTTCCGTTTTCGACATCGACCAGTACGGCGATACTCTCAAAGCAACCATTAGTGATAAAACAACCAAATTAACGTATTACTTCCGCTCTATTTCACCTTTTCAATGTCAACAAATTGCAGGAATGAACAACCTCTCCAAGTTCTTGTCACGAAAGAAACCGAAGTTGCAACATTTCACTGGAAATCGGACGGAAATTACGGCCGTGCGGGTTTCGTGATTCGTCCTCAGCTCGTCGGTAAGTGCTGTTGAGTAGTAATTCCAAATCAGCTGACAATCTAGAATGCAAATGCGGAGGACCATCAGTGATTCGTATCGATGACAGCAACAAATCTGCCTTCTTCGCGCCTCAGCCTAATTTTCATCAGATTAGCAGCTATTGTGCGAACATGGAATGTCTGTGGCAGGTAGTAGCAAGGCTTAGGCGTCTATTTTAACTCTATTTAGATTCATTCGCCACCTGGAACGATTCTAATAATACAAATGAATGGAACGATGCGATCTTCTCCGAGGCGCAACGACACGCTTGCTGTATTCGATCAATATTCACAGTCAACCAAAACGTGAGATTTAGTTCCGTATTCGACAACTTGTAAATCCATTGCCTTTAGGTTAGCAAGTGGAACAACTAGCACCAATCTCGAATATGTTATTTCAAACAACATTACCGTACGCTTCAGTGGTTCTGATGCGCATCCAGCAAATATCGATGAAGATGTAGGACTGAGGTTTACGATCAGCTTTTTCAAGCGTATGTGCGTGAATTAACGTGTGTATAACGCAACAGAAAGGAGTTTAGTAAGCGCACTGAATCGCCTGCCTGACCAAGTGCTCACTAAGGAGAATGCATACAAGCTGCTCAGTTTGGACACTCTGCCTGATTGGTCCTCGCAGACCTTTACCTTCAACAATGAGGAATGGACTGGGTTGGCAGCGTTTTCTGCTAATCAGCTAGATGATATGAAGGAGACCAATATCGATGATGTGTGTATTTTTGATGGAGATACGAACTCCTATGCAGCAATTTACAATCTCCGGAAGAACGACGGGCACTCTCGCCGCAATCCGCTTCTGTCGGCGACTGGGAAAATCACGGTTGCTCGCTTTAAAAAGCAGGAAGGGATTCCAAGCAAATTATTCATTAGAGGCTATTCTGGTGAGCTTCTAAACCATTTCCTGTACCAACATTGCGTTTTCAGAAGCCGAAGAATGCACCCCAGGAGGCGACTTCTTTCTCGTTGGCTACCCTAACTTTCTACGACAAGCTGTCACCGCGAATTCCGGAAAGTTGACATATTGCCCGATAAGATTGGTGGCTCCATTGCACGATTCGAATTTTTACGCGATCTCCTTGCTTTCCTACAGTCTAACAGTAGGTTCAATTAGCGAATGATTACTCAATTCGTTGTTTAGGGCTCAGAGAAGCCAGTGAATGTCCTTCCTGGAACAGAACTATCCCAAACGCCGCCACTGTATTCGTTCGACCAACATTCAGTTGAAAATTGGAATGACACGGCAATCTACGGCTATGTATTTACCGTTATGGTACCAGTCGGCGGAAAATACGAATTTAGCGCGGAATCATACAGTAACCTCCGCCAGATGATCTTTCATAAGTCTCAATTTAGCGATGGCCGACACAAGTCTCTATGTCGGAAGGACCCGAATTATCACTTCTCCGGCCTATCCTTTCGGTGGCAATTTCTCCGTTCCCTGCACGTTCACATACACTCTGAGTGTTGACACAAACATGGATTACGTGCGCGTTGAACTTGAGTTTGTGGACTTAAAACTAGAAGGCAGTTCCGAGGTGCAGATATTCACTGGGAATGGGACGCTGCTGTACACGTGAGTTTGATTTTATAATCCGCATACCAGCATACACTTTATAACGTTTAGGGCTACCGAGAAAGTGACAGCTCCGATCAGTCTTCGCACCGGACCAACCAAAACGATCACTTTAATGCATTACCGACGAGACGAGAGAGACCGCGGATATCTAATCAAATTTCACGTTTTGCCGAACGAGTCCAATGATGTTGCTTTATCGCGATTTGTGATATTCGTTGTGTTTATTCTGCTCATCTTGCTAGAGATTGTTCTGTTCTGTTGAGTGAATTGGACATAATCAAAATATAACGCCGTCAATCTCCGCTACAAGATTTAGGCCATTAATGCAACATGCACGGTACTACTGCTTTTGAGTTCCGTTTAATTGCTCGATAGCACCCGTCATCATTTTGGGCGAGACTGCGAGGATACCCAACAGTGTCCTTAACTTCTCTGATTCAAGCGTTTTATGTTTCAACAAAACAATCAGACTCCACTCCGCACATGATGTGCAAAATGTCAGTTCTACACGAGATTGTGGCCCTAAAGAGGGCGGTTGGGTTTGAAAATCATCTCGACAGGGGCAGAGAACGATTTAGTCGGTGTGCTCGCCGGTCTTCTTAGGAAGCAACGAGGCCTGGATGTTTGGGAGGACACCTCCTTGAGCGATGGTGACGCCCGAGAGGAGTTTGTTCAGTTCCTCGTCGTTGCGGACGGCGAGCTGTAGATGGCGAGGATTGATGCGGGTCTTCTTGTTGTCGCGGGCGGCGTTTCCGGCCAACTCGAGAACTTCGGCGGCGAGGTACTCGAGCACAGCGGCCAGGTAGACGGGAGCGCCGGCTCCAACCCGCTCGGCATAGTTGCCCTTGCGGAGCATGCGATGCAGACGACCGACCGGGAATTGGAGCCCGGCGCGCGAGGAGCGCGTCTTCGACTTGCCAGAGGTTTTCGCCTTTCCGCCCTTGCCACGTCCAGACATTGCGATTGTTGCGAGAGGAGAGTGAGGAGAGAGCAGTGCAAACAGCGACTACGTGAGTGACCGACCACGCGCCGCGCCCTTTCGGGCGATCGGGGCGCGCCATCCTATGCCGACTCCGCCCGCGCGCTCTGCTTGCCCAGCATAAGAAGAGCGCGCCACGCGCATTCATCCTATCGAGTTGTAGTCGCATCTCATCTACTCGCGTTATTCGTCATGCCCCCCAAGCCGTCCGCCAAAGGAGCCAAGAAGGCCACCAAGAGTCAGAAGGTCGCGCGTACCGGAGACAAGAAGAAGAGAAAGAGCCGCAAGGAAAGCTACTCCGTCTATGTCTATCGTGTGCTCAAGCAGGTGCACCCCGACACCGGCATCTCGTCGAAGGCAATGTCCATCATGAACTCGTTCGTCAACGACGTCTTTGAGCGCATCGCCGGCGAAGCCTCGCGTCTCGCTCACTACAACAAGCGATCGACCATTTCTTCCCGCGAAATCCAGACCTCCGTCCGCCTCATCCTCCCTGGCGAGCTCGCCAAACACGCCGTCTCCGAGGGAACCAAGGCCGTCACCAAGTACACCAGCTCGAAGTAATCGACATTTATGGCACCAGCAAGTAACGTCATCACCCAATCCAACGGCCCTCCTCAGGGCCACAACCTCCAATTAAAACTGGATTTTCGCGTCTTCCCTAGTAATGCAATGATTTCTTGACTTTGTATCCGATGTGTTGTTGGAGGTTGTTCCATTTTTGAATCAATAAAATTGGCGGGAGAAAGAGCGTCTAATGCTGGACTTTCAAACATGCGTTCTCTTTGTTGGGCAGATGAGCACATCTGAGTAACTGCAAACGCTTCGAGTCGGTCAAATCGAAGCTAACTGTTTTGTAGGCAAGTTTTTCACCGATTCTATTCACTGAAGCGAAAAATACAACGAGTGGCGACAATATTGCCCTCTGCAGCGCATTATTCCACCCCTGAATAGGCGCAATGCCGATCAAGCCAAAATGACACTGCAAAACGTCAGCAGCTTTGTCGCGGAGAAATCGAGAGTATTAGCAGCGAGATGTCTTTGGATTCAGTGATTCCATAATTCAACCGACAATTGTAACGCACATGCGCTCAAACGATTCGGAACGCACGTTGAGTCAGTTGCCAAACCTCATTTCTATTCAATTTTCACGGAATTTCCACGCTTTGAATCTGCATCTTAAGTCTTTGCGGTGTGATGCGATGCAACTGCATTGGTGCCACTCGATTTTGATCAAGAACAACACTGCAAACGCTTGAGGTAAGGACCGCTATAGGTCATGGTTAAATTCACTCACTGTAGATGGATTGAGTGCGCAAAAGACGGCAAGATGCAAATTTTCACACACACAGTGCGCTATTCGACTGCGACCGCGAACAGCAATGTGTAAAGAATGCAGTTGCACGCTTGGTTTGCTTAGTTGTCTGTGCTTTGAGAATGTAGTGAATGCAACATTTTTCAGAATAAATATGAATTTGTTGGAGATCGGAATAGACACAGATCAGAGGCAGGACGTGAGAGAAGTTCCAAATTTGGTCTTTGTTTAATCCTCATCGTTGTTTAAAGGTGATCTTCGCGCTCTTCCAGCTTTTGCTGCAAATACATGCGTGATAGCAAACTGAACTCGGGCGATCTTACTGTTCCATATTGAAGTGACGTTTCCTGTCTTCGCGGTCAGGGCGATCACCTTTTGCGTGAAAGCCATACTTGCTTCGTCGGCCTTCTTTGCGTGTTTTCTCCGCAGGCGTTGGGTTGTCCTCAACTTCGCTGTGAGGATCAAGCGGATGATGGGCTTGATGACGGTTTGGTGGTTTCGGAGCGCGAGTGAGATATGTGCGAATGGACCTTTTCACTTCAACTTCTCTCCCTTTGATGACATGCTTGTCTGTTTGCAAGGCAGTCGCGGCGGAACTTTTGCTCTTGAAGATGACGTATCCGGAATACCTTGTGCATTTGTTATAAATGTGAGCGCCGTGATAAGAATGCTTACTTGGAGCTTCCATCTGCATTCCTCACAACGTGCGCATCCTCTACTTCTCCGAATTTTCGAAAATATTTTTTGATGTCGCTTTCCGTGACGCAGCCGCGCAGACCTCCAAGAAACAGTTTTCGTTCCTTTTGCTCTCTGACCGGAAGCGGTTCGGGGCTAGCGTGGCTAGAATCCATCTGAAACAGAAACAGTTCTAGGCCTATAATTTCTTTAGCTGAGTCGTCTGGGCTCCGAATTTCCAACTGTAGTCAGGGCTGATTGGCATTGATTAAGTCACGCATTTCTGTTTTCGGTTATTGTCGTCGGATCGCGATATGCATAAACGCAAAGTGTGACATTCATAGCCAACTGCAATAGCTCATAAGCAGCCTAGTGCAAGAAGTGCGTTTTTTCGCTCTTTCGCGCTTGAATAGGCCGTAATTCAGTACACGGCAAAGCAAGCATTAATTATTACTGTAATTCATTTAAAAAAACAGCCGGAAATGTTGCGAATAGCACGAATCGAGCTGTAGCCGAGCGTTGATCGATTGGAAAACGCAATAACCCATGGTGCCCGTTGAGTCGTGCGGACAGCTGCGCGTGTTAGACGGGGCGCGTTGCAGGTGGGCTAAATGTCGATATTTTTAATCTGAAAAGGCTCCATGGGATAAAGCGGCGTCAGATGCGGACAAAAATCGCAACATCGCACCACACCACCAGCAATCTCCGCTGCAAAGTCGGGTGTTTGCCAGATGTCCTGGCACGAAAATCTCCCGTCATGGTTTTTGAATAGAATATGAAAATGTCCTAGAGAATGTTAAACTTTAACAAATTAAAAAAAAACCAATAGAATGACTCCCCTACCCGCCTACTCGTCCCACAGACGTGCCATTTGCTCAAACATGGAATCAACGAGCGCCACACATCAACAATGTACTCTGCCCGTTTGCTCATCGTGTTTGTCTTGTACATCAACATCAACAAATTATTGATCTCGGGCGGGCTCGAACCGCCGGCCTTCTGTGTGTTAGACAGATGTGATAACCACTACACCACGAGAGCAGCGTTTGGAATATCACCAGCGATAGGTCATAGTGAACTTTGAGTCGTTCGAAGTGTGATCTTTAGCGAAGAAGATCGCGTATTCAGCAGTTCGCACGTCACAAAGACCACAATTTTGCGTCACAACGCGGAAACCGCCACGGGTGGAGAGATCGAATAGAAATTAGAAAATGGTCGTTTCCAGAACGACAATTTCAGAATATACAAATATGGCATAGTTGACATTGAACGAAACTCCGTTATCTTGGGCTTACATTACTTGAGATGTCAAAAATCGTCTCCCAAGTGATATAAGTCAAGAAACGGAGCTCCGAGTTGGTCGTACTGTTCCACCGCTGCCGTAAAACCCGTAATGACGGTGTTGAGCAATCTTTTCGCCTATAAAGACCTTTATCAACGCCGCTGGCATTGCGGAAACCTTGTGACCCGGGTGAGCTTATCAGAATTAACGCATCAAGGTTCCAACGTTCACATTTGCACCCAGATAGACTACAGTATATGCCGATCAGATGTACGCGAAAAGATCGACTGTGTTTGTTTCCCAGCTTTGATAAGATACAGACCTTGTTGACCTGATTTAGCGCTTTTGCAGCAAAGGTTCTCCTTAACTTCGAAATTCGGCCTTGTAGTAAGTACATCGTCCGATGTTCTGGGGTAAACAACGGAGAAGCCTACGTGGCCTGCCGTTCTCTGCAATTTCCTAGCGTACAGTACCCCTCGTAGTTTATTGCCTACAGACTTCAGCGCCAAAAGATGACGTATGTATAGAAAGACATCGGGGCTGTGGCTTCTGCGCAACCTCATTTTCATTATTAATTCTATTTTCCTGCGTTGGAAGGATTTCTCGGAACAATTGGAGGCTCAATCGAATACTTCATTAACGAAATGAAGTTCGATCTGTTGGGGAGTCTTTGGCTCCTCGACGACGAGACGTCGTTCAAAAACAAGCGACCGATGCCCTTATACAGACACTACGTTCGCTCGAGGCAGCGTTGAAGCAAAGTACGTGCCCGAACTGAGTGGACTGGACTTTCACACAAGTATTATTCTCATCTTCCCCCAAAAATCATGTGATGTCGTGTTTGTCCCATTCTCGCAGGCGTCCACTCGTTGTTTACGGTATAAGGCCACAGAAAACCGTATAAACTCTGTTCATTGCTTCCTATGCTAATGTGTTGTGCACACAGCTGGCTTGTTTTGTGTGTGACTAATCGTTTGGTTGATTCCCGCTGCCTTTTTGGTCGTTCCCATGCACTCAGCACTCTCCTAATGGCACAATAAGATATAAATGCGGCGATGTTTTTCAGAGGAAAATGGAGAAAACGTGAAATAATTTTTTTGCGTGAACCATGATTTCTGTATCTCCGCCAGCAGCGGCAGCAGCGCGAACGCATCGGCCTATGATCCTAATCCGAGCTCGGCTACGCTGACGGTAGTCATCTCTGATGACGTTCCGTCGCCACTCGCCTCGGTGCTGCTCACCCAACAGAACTGACTGACTGACTGCACAGACCGGCAACACAACCACAGCCTCCTCATCTGTCAGCCGGCGGAGTCCGCTGCTCTCCTCCTTCTACTCTTCACTTCTCCGTTTCGCCGCGAGTTCCATCCATCCATTTTCGTCGGCGATTGATCGTCGTTCGCCTTCGCGTGGTCGCTTCACTCCATCGCTGCAGACATCGTCGCCCGGAGAGTTAGTTCTCTCCTCTCTCTTCTCCTATCTCTCTCTGCCCTGGTCTTCTTCTTCTTCTTGGTCGTCGGCTGTCGCTGGCGAACATCGGCGGCGAAGATGGCGGCGGCGGCGGCGAAATCAACAGTTTGTGTGCGATGTGTGACCATGTGTTTGTGATTGTGAGGGGTAATTAGTAAGCAGCAGTCAGCAACAGCCTATCGGTCCGTGGTCTCGCGCGCTTCGATGAGTTGATCGTTCACACACACAATCCAAAAAAGGGGTTTGTTTTGAAATGAACGGTTTTTTTAAAAGAGACAGACGCCTCGGTCGCTCGTCAGCTGATTGCTCTCGCTTCTCCAGTGTTTCACAGCGTCTGATGTTTGGTTTTCATGCGTATGATGTGGAATTTGTGATGTTTATGCGCAATCAATATCCCCTTGCGGCCTGCGCGTACTTTGAACATTCCATTTTTCGGCTGCTCGTTCTTCTATCATTTGACCGCTGCGTCGTGATGTCACAGGGTGACTGCAGTGACTGACCGTTGATTGTCGCTTGTGCGTATTTGAATCCACATTCTGCACGCGATTCTGTGGAGACGGTTAGTCGTTCCTAACCGAGGATTTGCACTTTACTTAAAGTCTCTCTCTCTGTACGCGCCTGAACCTTATGAAGCTCTTGGCATTGTGCGCACCTTCAGCGTTCAATTATTTCAAATCGCTGATCATCGTTTGTGCATATGAATGAATGCACATTCTGCCTGCGCTTGCACACTTGAATGTATACACAAGCTCTCTTCATGCATAAAAAAAAGTCGCCTTCGTGACATTTCAGATAAAGCCGCGGACGCGATTCCATTTTTCTTTATTTTTGTGGTGCTCGCGTGCCTGCAGCTGTTCCCATTCGCCATTCGCGTTCGCGCAGCTGCGTCTGTCTTTTGTATTCCTATCTACAAAATTTCTTCGAATCAGTGTGTTCCCCGTCAAGCGCCTCTGCTGAGATGGAACCCTCGGACGACATCGGCCCGATCGAATCATCGACTAGCGGAAACAGCTTGCCGATGTCGTTGACCAACACATCGGAGACGGAGATTCGAGTGGAGGTAAGTAAGCATTTCTTTTTGTGAATAAATCTGTTTTTAGAATATTACTCGTCACTGGACTGTGCGCAACTTCTCTCACTGCTATCAGGGTACGCAGCAAACTAGTTTTTGTCGCTTTTGACTAAATTGAATATGTTCTCGAGTTGACTTCTCACCGCTCTTTGATCTCTTCTTTCTCTCTCACACGATGACTCAGCCAATTGGGGTCTGTCGGGTTGTGATCGAACGCTGATTGAAAATTCTGTGCAGAAAGCAAAAAATAATTCTGTGACAGGAACACAAATGCCATTTTCGTGTGTTCTCACTAACAGGTCCATTCATTGTCAGAGTATCTCGAGAATTTCATTCATCTTCCACGTGGCGAGGAAACGTTGACGTGGTCCATCAAAATATACCCGAAAGGCAATGGCGAGAACAACAAGGAGTTTGTATTCCTCTGCTTGAATCGAGTTTTGAACGCACCTGGCGCTCCTCCCAATTCGATCAACAATAAAAACAAAATTGGATTCAAGTCCAGATTCACGCTGCAGAATACGGACAACAAAGAGATTGAATTGCGTATTCATCCGAATCCGTCTCATTCGGACTTTGTGTCCTACATCAAGCGGGACATTCTCTTCCCTCAGATCATGCCGTCGGACAGCATCGTCGTCACGGTCGAAATTGCTGCGGCTGTGGACACTGTTACCACTACCGTTGACGAGCCAATGTTGGTGAGTACATAACAACTTAGAAGTACTAATGCGCACTTTGTAGAATCTCGACTTTGAAAGGCAACTTGGAGAAGATTACCTGAAGCTTATGCTGGACGAAATTCTCACTGACTGTACTATTGTCGTCGGTGACCGGTCAATTCCAGCTCATCGTGCCATTCTTTCCGCACGGTCTCCGGTCTTCAATGCAATGTTTACTCACACTGGAACGACAGAATCATTACAAGTGAGTGAGATCGGTGTATAATGCCGCGTATTTGTGGTATCCCTTTCAGGGCGTGGTTAAAATTGAAGGTCTGGATTTTGATGTCGTCCACGAAATGATTTTTTTCATTTATTGTGGTCAGACGACCAGAAATGATATCTCCTCTGATTTGCTGGTTGCTGCCGATAGGTATAGGTTAGTTGGCCGTATCTGCTTTATCTAATTGTAATGTTTACATATTATAGATTGGATGAACTGAAGTTCCTCTGTGAAAGCATGCTGATGCTTGAAATCAACGTCGAAAATGTCTGTCAACAATATATGCTTGCGAACTTCTACAGGGCTAAACGCCTGGGCACTCGCTGCGTGGAGTTCATCAAATTCAATCTTACTGATGTCACCAATACGAGTGGTTGGGAGGAGCTTATCAACCGTCATCCCAGCTTGGTAACTTCCATCGTCAGACACGTCGACAAAAATCACTCATTGTCTAGCGAGGACGTTACATCCTTAGGTCTCATCTGAACTGTTCTATTGTTGTTGTTAATCTCACCACTTCTGACGACGGGTCCTGTTCTTTATTTTTGTTATTATACCTATATCATGTTCTCAATTTGTATAAAAAATAATGAACTCATTAACGGCAGAGAAAGAGAAACATCTATTCTATTAAACAATTGAACAGTACTATAACAACAAAACGAATTTCTCAATTAAACGCGCACAACCTTTCGTAGTGAAAAGGATTGAAGGCACTGAGATATAACAACTGTTTCCTCCCTTCTTCAGTTTGAGCTAAAACAAGGAATTATTGAAAACGAACATATCGACTTTCATACCTTTCGGTGATGCTAACCACTTTTTTCCAAATAATACTCGTAGACTGCGCCTGCCTCCTTTTCCGTGTAAAGTTCCGTTTCGATAGGAATAAATGGATCAATGGCTTCGAAACCCTACAAGTAGCAATCGTTTACGTAGTCAGTAATTCCGAATAACCTTTTCTCCAAACAATTCCAAAGGAGTATGTAATGGGACCGTCAACTTATCACGAGAATCGCTCAATTCCTTCTTGTCTGCAACCAGCACGGTTACACCATTGAACCAGTCATTGAGGAAGAATTTACGAACATGATGAACAAGAGTCAAGTCATCCGGTGGTGCCTAGAAACAGAAATAAGATAAACAGCTGTAACGACGCAAACTCACATATGTACGGTCAGCTCGTTTAACTCGTGTTTTTCCGTACAACGAGTTTGCATTATCAATCGTGACCAACAGTTTGATCGAACTCGCGGAACTATGCTTCTTTAATTCACGAATAAGAGCTCCCACGCAATCACATGCAACAAAAGGCGCGGATATTCCCATTTCGATGATGTCGGTAATCGGCTTTCCTTCAGCAGTTCTATCGACCTTTGTCCATTCATACGTTTTGCTAGTTTTCAAATCCTGTAGAATAAAATGACAATAAAATTGGAATAAAAAAAGCATACATACAGCAAGTTTCTGCCACTGGCCCTGGTTTTGCTGTTTAAACAAGTTGAGCATGCGAACAGCTAATTCTGGAGCATCAATACGTCCCTGCTTGTAATTGGACATTTGAATTTCATTAGCATTGCGAGTCAAGTCCATTGCTGAAAATAATGCTTAAAATATCGTCATGTCACAATTTTCCTTTACCGTTATCTACCGTAAACAAAACCCAGTTCTGAGTATGAGCATAATGTTGTAGTTGGTTCAAAGTAATTGATTTTCCTGTTCCAAACTTTCCCCATAACACCAGACGCAATGATGCCAGTGTTGGTCGTGCAGCCTGAACTTTCAAAATGCAGCATTACAAACACTTTCTATGTCATTATACCTGTAAACAATTGATGGCTTCCAGCAACGGCTTGCGACACATCCATACGCATTCATTCAAAGTGTCCAGTTGTTTCCGATACGAAGATGGCAAAATCCTCTTGAATCCCAAAGTTTCGGCTTCCTTCATTGGAACTTCGTACAATTTTCCAACATCAGTTAACGCAAGGCTGGTTGGATCATTGTTTGCGGCTCGGAACTGCCGTGCGGAAATGACCCGTCCTAAAACAGTAATGGTTACAATCACCATAGTTGCGACATACCAAGCGGACGACCTAGTCGAAGAAAAGGAGTCTGCATTTTACCTGCAATGATAGCATATGATATTCGCTCTATGAACACGAGATTTCCACGAGCTCGTAATGCACATGAACAAATATTTCTATCTGGAAGCAGCCAATTCCAACGTTTGATACCGCGAAAAGCAATGCGATAATAGTAACTCTCGAAAATCAGGCATTTCGCCGCAAGACCCATTATCAACGGCTGTCAGCTGATTCCTTCACAAGTCGTTCAGAATGAGCTCTCTCATTCGAGGCTGTTTGATCTGTTTTCTGTCGTCGTCGTGTTGTTTGAAGTAGTCGAAGTCCACTGTGTTTTCAGTACTTTTCGCAGACCAGAATGGGGTTTCTGCCTTCACTTGAGTCGGTTTCGTCTGTGCACACTCACCCGTCTTCATCGAGATGCAACAGCAACTTTCTGATGAGATTCAATGAGATCACATATCTCTTTTAACAAGTCAAGTTTTTCGCATTAGATTTTGACAGTTCAGTGCAACAACAGGCACAGGCTAACCGTTTCGCATCCCAGTTAATTCGCGACTGGGCTTGCCAAGCGGCGCGCCAACTTGGACTGGTTTAATCGCGTAACACATTTGACACAGGTATCGATGGAGATTGAAACACCGGTGGGTTCGGAATGTCTTCCTAAAGGATAGGATGTTCTGTTTAAGTTCAAAATACCTCGTGTGGATGCAGGCCTCTCCCCCCATAAAATTTGCATTCGAAGCAACCAACAATAACACAGTCATCAAAGTAAAATATGGCAGAACATAAACAGATTAACAATGTCGACGAAATACACTTTATTCGGCCGAATTTTCTTGAGCGTCACCTTCTTGCTCGTTCTCCGTCTCGTCAGGTTCCGGCTCGCTTTCACTATCGCTAAGATCACTGTCGAAGTGACGGCTGGCAAGTTTTGATTCGAGCGCTTCGGTAGTCAAGTGCTAAAAATTCGAAAAGTTGTTACTGAAGTATCACAAAATATGCATTACTTCTTCAACAAAGAACTCCTTCATGCGATCTAACGGGAAAATAATGTCAACATATTCTCCGTTCTCGTCCTTGGAATATACCTCAATCGACAAGCCAGTTTCAAGACGGTTGTCCTAGAATGGTAATTCCGTTAATCATAAATGCATGATCCTAACAACTTACCATAATAAACTGACAAATGGTCTTGTACGTCTTGTAAACCATAACGTAGAGAGACATCCAGTTGTTGAAAGACTGGCGGACAACAACCGCACGCTGAACGGAAGGCAACGTCATACGTTCGAAGCCCCAACGCACCAGTTGAGTTGCGTAGTTGTCGCCGTAAGTATCAGTTCCATCCTCTGTAATTGAATTACTTACATCCAAACAACATCATTGTTGAACGTACCTCCATAGATGACACCGATTGCCGACTGGCACAATTCGTCCTTAGTTTCACGGGGATCATCATAGTACATGCCAAATGTTTTGGCGCCAGAGGGGACAAGTTGCTTCACCTCGTCGAAAAGGTGCCCGACGCCAGAGTAAGCTCCAACATGGTACTTGTAATAAACAATCAACGGTTTTGCCAGGTGGGGGACATCTTCAACAACACTGACCTGAATAATTGAATGTCAAAAATGTAAGACGAAATAGTTAAATTACCTTGTGTTGGTCGAAAAGACCCGACTTAAGAAGGCTATAAATGAAGAAAAGCACCAAAAGTCCTGCAAACGCCAGAGCGATCGTCTCAATCATCGTGTGCTGACTGAAAATAAAACAATGTAAACCAGGTGTATCTATATCGACGCATATCGTGGTGCGATCGCGATTTGAATAAATCACTGGAAGAGGAAGAGCGAAAGGAGAAAGCCTATACCAACTGCTCATTTCTAAACTAAAACTGGACCGCCTGAGAACTCGCGCGGCACGAGCAAAGTGTTTAAACGCACAGAAAACCGGTTTGCCAGACGGCTAGAGCGGTAAACATATCAAAATCTCATAGCTACGAGTTACCGGTAAGAATTCAGCTCCGAAAGACGACTGACAACTATAACTAATCGACGAGCGAAAGCACTCGTTTTCACGGTTGTTATACGAAAACACGAAACATTTTACAAAGCGCAGAGATTCAAATAGTTAAGCCGCTAGTGGAAGACAATCTGACAACAGCGAACCGGCACCACGGTAAAGGCAGCCAGCTGGTTGCCGAACGCCGCAGCAGCGCCGACAACGCACTTTGTTTATTCGACACACAACGCACTCTGTGCTACTCCCTCTCGCGCGCGCGCTTACACACGGTTCCGACAGGATTTGCTTGACGGAATCACCGGGACAAAGGCGTGCTTAATATTGCAAGATGAATCAAACAGGTGCGCTACAATAACAACAAAAACGGCGTCGCTGTTACAAAAGGAAAACACGACTGCGCAACGTAACTCGCGTCAATATATCGAAGTTTGATATCGAAAGCAAAAATAATCGATGAGGTGTGAGTAGAACTCATCCCAAAAACTGAAGCCAAGCAAAAATCGCAGCAGCACATGTACCTCTTGCAGTTTGTTTGTGAAATGAGCGAAAAGCCTTACCAAAGAAACAAAGATTAGAGCTAATTCGAAATGGCACGGACAGAGAGAAAAACTGCGTGAAAATTTCGATAAACAGAAATAATTGACTTCTTTGCTTGAAAAACAGATTGGTGAAACTCTCGCGCACTCCACATATCAACACTTCTCGCGGCGAGAGTCGATCACCTCTGGCTTTGTGAGAAACTTGTCCCAGCTGTTCACGCAACATTTATTGCTTTCAAAATAGAAATGACCCTGTGATCTGAATAAAAATGAATATTTAACAACACGCAGTTGCGGGTAGGCATAGCGCTCCACTCGCTCGCTGGCTCTCCCGCGACCCGGCAACTAAATACACGAGCAAATAACAATGAGACTGTTGTCTCCTCCAACAAATGCAAATTAAATTGGAGTCTTTCAGGTGAGCGCGAGAGTTAGCGAAAATGCAAGCGAAAATGCGTGCAGAAAGTGATGACAAATTAATAATTAGAATCAGCCGAATGACACCGGGGACACTAAATCATCATCGGTTTCGCATGGAACGTGCTGACAAAAGCAGTGATTAGTCGATCCAACGACATCATGACTCTTGTTCTGCCATTGGAATTCGTCGCGAATTATTTGACAGTGGATACGTGCGGTGCCGAATTGACCGCTGATATCAATAATCGGGTCCTTCGCACGCGAGGCGTTCAGCATTGAGAAGGAAAACTGCGAATCCGATCCGGTAAATTCGTGTCAGTGAGCACTGCAGCATCCAAACAGCAAACGTCCGTCCAATTCGTCAACGATTCAAAGTACTTCGATTGTCTTCAGAATCTGAAATCTCAGGTCATAGAACTGGTCGAAACAATCGAAACTCACGCTCCAACTCTGATTTCAAAGGGTGAGTGACAGGTCACCTGATCTCTCCATTGTACATCGTCAGATTTCTTGTTCCATGCTCGTTCCTTCCAGTATTGACAATCAAGAGGCGGAAACTCACCTTCTAGCTTCCTTCCATGGTCTCAGTCAGCGATACAACGGATGATATCTTCCTTAAAACTCATTGTTGGAAAACAAAACTTGTAAACTAGAAATATTCGCGGTTGACGATCAATGACGAATCGGGAACGCAGATCAGATTCGAGATCTGTTGCCGTGCTGGTTTGACTCAACGTCGTGTTAAGAGTTGGCAATGCAAGTTTCCTAGCGTAGCTACACTATCACCGTCACACGTCACAGTAGAATCACCGTCAAACGCTTCATGTCTGATCGATGTTGGGGTGGGAGAATATGTATGGGAACGGAGAGGCGACATAGAAGCAACGACTTCATGACGACGATTGGTACAGCATTCAAAACGAAAATTTATTATTAACAAAAGGCGCAGAACACTGTCAACAATCAGTTCGCCGCCTTCATATGTACGCCAGAAGCTAAAGTGGCAGCCCAAAATGTGTATTCCGATATTTCCCACAAATAATAAACGCTTCAGTCGTTCCGTCTTCCTGCACTTTGCAGTACCGTTCAACGTGACTCCCGGTCACTCGATGACGCAAAATTTTTGACTCATGCCCCCCACCCCATTCTATGCGCTCAAAATCTGTGCAAATGCTTTGGAATTCTTCCCTCCCAAAAGCGACTTTCTCGCTATGAATCCGCCCTTTGAAAGAAGGATCAGCCGCTTTCTCCAAAAATAGTTGGAACAAATCGAGGTCCAGGCGAACAAATCCGTGCAGAACGACCTCCGTCAACCGTTTCGCTCGAAGCGCTTGACGGTAGAGGTCCTGCGGTCCTGTCCAGTCTAATGAGGGCGAACGACAGTACAATGTCAAGCTCTCAAGTCTATCGCAGTCCAGTTGCCTCTTCAGAAAGCGCACGCATCCGGCATTTTCGTACGTGAGGATGAGCCTTCTCATTCCGACATATCGGAAAAGATAACCGAGAAGCGACGTTGGACATCCTTTTCCGAACATAGCTCCAAAGTAAAACCAGCCGCGCGGATTGCGTCTAGCGGCAATGAACCTCAGCTTCTGAAGAGCTTCGGCTTCCGTTTCGTGATTAGCTGCATTTTCCAAACGATGAATTGAGACCGAGTGGAAGCGTACGAGCTGCGGCTTTATAGCAGCGATTTGCGTCCAAGATGTGGTTTTCCAGTTGTCGTCAAGGAAAGTGAGACCGATCAACCACTGACCATTTTCAAGCTTGTAGTCGACGCGAACATCGAAAAAGTGGCATTGACGACGTTCGCTGAGCAGGAGATTCCACAGTCGCGCTGACTGACAGCGGCATTTGCTCAAAGCTAACTTTTGCAGGTCGTCAAAATTCAGGAGGTTGGCCACAGATTCGCAGAAGCGGTAGTTCAACGCGTCCATTGTCGGTTCCGATGAGGTATGAGGACGGCTGATCAATTCATATGTAGTTTTCCGTCGAGGAAGCTATGCGACCTCGCATCTGACGCATTGGATCGCGATAAGCGACTTTCGCACTGTCGCCGGCGCCAAAAGCAAACTGCATTTCGCTCGTATGTTTTAAAAAAGCAGACGTTTCTGATTTGTCGTGGATCTCTGGTCTAACACGGCTGTGTCAGTCGAACTACCGGCCTCGTCCACGAGATTGATCGTAAAATTAATGTAATTTGCATGCCGTTCCCCACAAACCTCTGCTACCGCTGGCGCTTCCATCGCATCTCAGGGTTCTATCGCACATATTCAATTGGTTGGCACAGAAGCCCTTCGGTGATGCTAACCACTTTTTCTCCAAATAATACTCGTAGACTGCGCCGGCCTCCTTTTCCGTGTAAAGTTCCGTTTCGATAGGAATAAATGGATCAATGGCTTCGAAACCCTACAAGTATCAATCGTTTACGTAGTCAGTAATTCCGAATAACCTTTTCTCCAAACAATTCCAAAGGAGTATGTAATGGGACCGTTAACTTATCACGAGAATCGCTCAATTCCTTCTTGTCTGCAACCAGCACGGTTACACCATTGAACCAGTCATTGAGGAAGAATTTACGAACATGATGAACAAGAGTCAAGTCATCCGGTGGTGCCTAGAAACAGAAATAAGATAAACAGCTGTAACGACGCAAACTCACATATGTACGGTCAGCTCGTTTAACCCGTGTTTTCCGTACAACGAGTTTGCATTATCAATCGTGACCAACAGTTTGATCGAACTCGCGGAACTATGCTTCTTTAATTCACGAATAAGAGCTCCCACGCAATCACATGCAACAAAAGGCGCGGATATTCCCATTTCGATGATGTCGGTAATCGGCTTTCCTTCAACAGTTCTATCGACCTTTGTCCATTCATACGTTTTGCTAGTTTTCAAATCCTGAAGAATAAAATGACAATAAAATTAGAATAAAAAAAGCATACATACAGCAAGTTTCTGCCACTGGCCCTGGTTTTGCTGTTTAAACAAGTTGAGCATGCGAACAGCTAATTCTGGAGCATCAATACGTCCCTGCTTGTAATTGGACATTTGAATTTCATTAGCATTGCGAGTCAAGTCCATTGCTGAAAATAATGCTGAAAATGTCGTCATGTCACAATTTTCCCTTACCATCTACCGTAAACATAACCCAGTTCTGAGTATGAGCATAATGAAGTACTTGGTTCAAAGTAATTGATTTTCCTGTTCCAAATTTTCCCCATAAGACAAGACGCAATGATGCCAGTTGGTCTTGCATCCTGAACTTTCAAAATGCAGCATTACAAACACTTTCTATGTCATTATACCTGTAAACAATTGATGGCTTCCAGCAACGGCTTGCGACACATCCATACGCATTCATTCAAAGTGTCCAGTTGTTTCCGATACGAAGATGGCAAAATCCTCTTGAATCCCAAAGTTTCGGCTTCCTTCATTGGAACTTCGTACAATTTTCCAACATCAGTTAACGCAAGGCTGGTTGGATCATTGTTTGCGGCTCGGAACTGCCGTGCGAAAACGAACCGTCCTAAAACAGTAATGGTGACAATCACCATAGTTGCGACAGACAAGCGAAGGACCTAGTCGAAGAAAAGGAGTCTGCATTTTACCTGCAATGATAGCATATGATATTCGCTCTATGAACACAAGATTTCCACGAGCTCGTACATGAACCAAATATTTTTAAATCTGGAAGCAGCCAACGTGAAAATTTTGAATTGCTTGACGGAATCACCGTGACAAAGGCGTGCTTAATATTGCAAGATGAATCAAACAGGGGCGCTACAATAACAGCAAAAACCAAAAGGAAACCACGACTGCGCAACGTAACTCGCGTCAATATATCGAAGTTTGATATCGAAAGCAAAAATAATCGATGAGGTGTGAGTAGAACTCATCCCAAAAACTGAAGCCAAACAAAAATCGCATCAGCACATGTACCTCTTGCAGTTTGTTTGTGAAATGAGCGAAAAGCCTTACCAAAGAAACAAAGATTAGAGCTAATTCGAAATGGCACGGACAGAGAGAAAAATTGCGTGAAAATTTCGATAAACAGAAATAATTGACTTCTTTGCTTGAAAAACAGATTGGTGAAACTCTCGCGCGCTTCACATGTCAACACTCCACGCGGCGAGAGTCGGATCACCTCTGGCTTTGTGAGAAACTTGTCCCAGCTGTTCACGCAACATTTATTGCTTTCAAAATAGAAATGACCCTGTGATCTGAATAAAAATGAATATTTAACAACACGCAGTTGCGGGTAGGCATAGCGCTCCACTCGCTCGCTGGGTCTCCCGCGACCCGGCAACTAAATACACGAGCAAAATAACAATGAGACTGTTGTCTCCTCCAACAAATGCAAATTAAATTGGAGTCTTTCAGGTGAGCGCGAGAGTTAGCGAAAATGCAAGCGAAAATGCGTGCAGAAAGTGATGACAAATTAATAATTAGAATCAGCCGAATGACACCGGGGACACTAAATCATCATCGGTTTCGCATGCAACGTGCTGACAAAAGCAGTGACTATATAGTCGATCCAACGACATCATGACTCTTGTTCTGCCATTGGAATTCGTCGCGAATTGTTTGACAGTGGATACGTGCGGTGCCGAATTGACCGCTGATATCAATAATCGGGTCCTTCGCACGCGAGGCGTTCAGCATTGAGAAGGAAAACTGCGAATCCGATCCGGTAAATTCGTGTCAGTGAGCACTGCAGCATCCAAACAGCAAACGTCCGTCCAATTCGTCGACGATTCAAAGTACTTCGATTGTCTTCAGAATCTGAAATCTCAGGTCATAGAACTGGTCGAAACAATCGAAACTCACGCTCCAACTCTGATTTCAAAGGGTGAGTGACAGGTCACCTGATCTCTCCATTGTACATCGTCAGATTTCTTGTTCCATGCTCGTTCCTTCCAGTATTGACAATCAAGAGGCGGAAACTCACCTTCTAGCTTCCTTCCATGGTCTCAGTCAGCGATACAACGGATTATATCTTCCTTAAACTCATTGTTGGAAAACGAAACTTGTAAACTAGCAATGCCCATTTCGCGGTTGACGATCAATGACGAATCGGGAACGAAGATGAGATTCGAGATTTGTTGCCGTGCTGGTTTGACTCAACTTCGTGTTAAGAGTTGGCAATGCAAGCTCCCTATGCAATCTCATAGCGTAGCTACACTGCAGAGTCAATTCACTGACGGGCCTGAATTCTTTTGTCCAGAGCTAGATTTCGCTAAAATTCAACCTCGATTGCATGTGTAGACAAGTGCTCGGACCGCGCTACATAGCAATGTGAGATGGTGAACCGGCGCGCGTTCGAACGTGAGAAGTTTAACAGATTGCCTGAATCGTCTGAAGACATTGCAAGTGATGACGTCTGAGACCGTAGCTGACGTCGACGTGGATTTTAGGCCGCTGTATGTTGCCTTGCTCACAGCGGATTTTTGTCAGTCGAATTTGTGCGTCACTTCTGCGAGGTGGTCGCCTACTCTCCGCTGTTTGTGTTTCGATATTTTCAGCGGCATTAAGCAGTGCTTTGCTCCGTGTTAGTTTCATTTGTGTGTATGAATTTATGCTCTGCTCGGTGTTGTTGTTCACTTCACCTCCATGCCGCATGTGCTTTTGCTAAATTGGTCAGTTTTCTGCTGCGCGCTTGCTGCACCTGTAACATTCGTTCACGTGTGTGTTTGTACTTCGTGTTGTTTTTATAGCGTTCATGGTTGCTGCTTGCAGCGTTACCTTCATTTCGTTATTATGCTATTGTCTGCCGTGGATTATTCAATTTTTATTGACACAAATTCGGTCTTTGCAGGCGATCGGATGGAACCAGTCGAAAAGCCGCACGAACATCTCTATGGTGGCCTCTTCAGCGAGGTTCGAGTTGCCACCTATCCGCATGCTAAACAGGAGAAGTCGAAGTCTTTTACGGTAAATCCCAGTGAAGTAAGTTTCGATTTATTCACTTATTTTGTTAACCTTGTTTCTTCAAGGAAAAACGACTTTGAAGGGTCGCTCGCCGAGTATTACGCGACAGTGCTAGCGATCTCAATACCATCTCAATACTCTCTCCGTGAAGTCGCATGGTAAGACAGATTTCAAGTGAGGTTACGTGAAAACATTTTTTTAGATTCGCTTAAACTGAATGAGCGTCTTTACAATATCCTAACGCAGCATGTCACTTTGGAGAGAGTCGTTGATGTCGATAATTGTTGTTGTTATAATTAATGTATATTTTTTAAAATAATTATTTATTTTGCTTGGTATGGAAGTCTATGTAGTCTGTAGTAATTGGTTAAATCTTCGAGTCAGACATAGAACCGGCTGCAGCCTTTTCAAAGCGCGGCGACCGTTAAGCATGTTCTGACAGGGTAGGGCTTCTACTGATTGTGAGCGTAGACGTCGTTCACCTTCGCGAAATCGTTGATATATATGGGCGAGGAGAACGTTGTAGTCAACGACTACATATTTACAAATTGCGTAGTTCAGGTTCAAACACCTTTATCGCTTACCGTGCTCGTGCCGCATTCCGCAGAACATGAGAACAGTTCCCATATTCTTCAGCGCCTGGTACGCTTCCGCTACGACGCCTCCTTCGACGACCTTTCCGGTTTTCGGGTAATTTCCGATGGAACCGCTGATAAAAACAAAGTTTCCAACATTCATTGCTTGACTGCAAAAGGTAAAATGGCAGAAGACATAACACAAAGTGAACTAGCCACACGACGGGGAATTGGTTTACAACACCACCATGTTGATAAGATATCGATAGCAATTGGTCTCTGCGCTACGTATCGCGCGAGTACACACTACAAAGATGGTCAATTAAAGTCGCGAGAAGTGCAAGCGTTTTTACACGTGTATTCGCGGTGCTAAAAATAGATCTCGCGCTATACGCCAGGTCGGAGCCGGGGTGAAATACCTCGCGCCTAATCCGTTCCAACAATTTTTATTTTTTTAAATTCGATTTCATCGCTTTTTTGGTTCATCTTCTGGCGATTTTTCCATAATCGACGAGTAGAGTGGACCGTCGGCTGACGTCATTCGCTGAGGCGTTGCTCGATGAGAGTTCCTTTCCAGTTTGCGACGTCTCCGGAATCCTCAAATGTGAAATTAGCCAATTCCCAGATCACGAAAACCCACTGGCGGCTGCTTCGTCATCGTCAGGTGATTTATCGTCGCTACGACGACGATTCTTCTCGCGCGATCTTCCTTTGCTCTTCGTTTTCAATTTTTTTCTTTGGATTTCTGAAAAAAATCGATTATTTCTTTCCTCTGAACTCTCCCTCTACCGTATGTTAGCAATGTCTTCGGCTGTGACGACCGCTGAAATCAGCTGACCACTTTTGCGTTTCTTTCCGGCGGCGAAAATTTCATCGAAAAAAGGGTCGAGGAGGAGCTCTCTGCCACGATGACGTTCCTTCGGTCGGTAGACAAGAATCTTTTGCAGAAACTCGAGGCACTCGGGCGTTGCATACGGTAGTAACCTCGCGAGACCCTTCGACTCGTGCTGCTCGCCTTCGAGTTTCACGGGAGCGCGCATCGCCACCAAATCCTCTTCGCCGGGCATCCCAAAACTGTCCATCACGAGTTCAAATTGATGCTTCGCGTCTCTGCCCGGGAACAACACTTTGCCATTGAGCATCTCGCCGAGCACGCAACCGCCCGACCACACATCGACGCAGGTGGAGTATACGGTAGCGTCGAGAAGAAGCTCCGGCGGTCGGTAGAATCGCGTGACTTGGTAGGAGGTGGATTCCATATTCGGATGGATCACTTTTGCCGAGCCAAAATCGCCAATCTTCAGATTGCCCGAGGAGGGATCGACAAGAATATTTTCGGAATTGATATCGCGGTGACATATGCGTTTCTGAAAAATGCGATATGATACAATTTGACAAAATCACAATTTCAACTGAAGAACTGATAAAACCGCATTTTTAAAACGCCTTCACATCCCTTGCGCGCATAGTTTTTGTAAACTGCACTACTGAAAATTCACAAAAACAAAAAATACCTCAACCTTAGAAGCTACAAAAATGGTATCGTACCGTTTCCCGGTGGAACAATCCATTGAAAAGCTGCCAGGTGTACATTTTCACATCGACAAAGTTGATATTCGGCGGACCGAGCTGCTTCACCATCGCCGAGAGTGTCGCAGGCAAAAAATCGAAGATCATACTCTCACAAATCTGCAAAGAACGATCGTGATTCACGGATCAACCTACATTATCCTCACTCGTCGATCCGGCCCAATGCTCTGGAACGTGAAGAGCACTTGCACAAGATTCTTGTGCTTCTCGCGACTCAACGACAGCAGCATCATAAGCTCCAGATTCCGATGATTTCCTTCCGATCGATCTATTTAAATGCCACAAATTACCGTAGCCCATTGTAATTGTCGCCTACATACCAGGCCATGTCTTCTTCAGCGCGATCTCTCGCTTCGGCTCGGGACTCAGCAGCGTTCCCCTGTAGACGTTGCTGAAGACGCCGGAGGAATGAAGTCGCAGATTCGCCATTTTCAACTGAAAATACATGCTGCGTTACGGTAGAATAACGTCATTTACCTTGACAACAGCTTTGCCAGGCAATTCCAACGCATTCTGTTCGTGAACAGCGGGTAGAAAGTACAGAAGTCTGTCTATTCATGTCTGTCTGGCCTAATATTCGCCTCCGAGGTTGGAAATGATAACCGCGATTACATAGCGGATACCGAATATATAGTTTGGGTTGTCGCAAACCGAGCAATTTCTGATTTCAGTGCATTCCTTCGACTTCTATCGTCATCGCTGCCGAACCTGTGGATGTGCGATTCTCCATCGTCGTTCCCGAAAGAACAAACCTTGTTTTGAGGAGGCGGACAGGGTTCTTCGAGATCTAACGGTATTTGCTGATTTACGTCAATCTATAACTGACTTGCATGATTCCAGGTACCAGCGGTGATTCTGCTTTCTGATTCCCCCCTTCTTCAAGGCGTCGTTCGGCAGCGATTTCAAGTAGAAACTCACCGGACCTGGGTTCAAGCTGCCATTCAGATTTCATCGGGCATAGCGTACTCGTTGCGCTCCAAGTGCCGCACAGCAGCTACCAGGCCATCCTGCTTCTCATCGTCGTCATCAATCTCTTTGCTCTCGTGAAGAACGCCTCCGCGCTGCTCTTCTTTTGTGTTATAATCGTGATTGTGAAATTTCGCTCACTCTCATGATCCTGATCACTCAGGCGAAATTGTCGATTACGTCCGTTCGTTTTGTACGTCGTCGAGGACGAAAAAGTAAAAGTTGCAAAATCGATTTTATTCACTTTAACGTTCATGTTCTCAAATTGCGACAAGTCTATTATCGGCCCATTCCAAAGGCGCTGTAGCTGTTCGACATGCTCACGGACTGACTGGCTGAATAGGAGTTGCTCGATTGGACTCCCCAGAATGGCATGAATCCTCCACCCATACCCATGCCGCCACCCCATCCACCGTAACGTTGTACGCGATTACTGAAAGTGCTGTCGATGAGTACAGATTGATTCGTTAAGGAGAGACTTACGCTCTGATAGGAGCTTCATCCACCGCTTTCGCAAGTTCAGCTGTACATACGGCTACACAAACGGCCAATAGAAAGAGAATCACCGTCAAACGCTTCATGTCTGATCGATGTTGGGGTGGGAGAATATGTATGGGAACTGAGAGGAGCCGCTGTGATTAGTCTTCATAATAGTGTAACGTATTTATACCTTCGTCTGGCAGACGATTACGCACTTGGCTCTTCGTGTTTTTGGCGAAGACGTCGATGTTCGCTATGTGCGCACGAGTTGAGAGTCCTGTGTTGATCATCGAATGGCCAGAGAGCGTTGTGAAAATGCGATCAAACGACGTCAAAAAACTTGTTACAGTGAAGTTTGAGAAGTAACTACTCAAAGCGAACACTTGGCTCAACATGACGGAAGTCAATTTTTTGTTAAAACTTTGTGTTTTTGGCATATGCGTGAGTTCATGGTCGCCGCAAATAGAGCCAACTGATTGAAAATTCAGCAAATTCATTCTTTCATTTCACACTTGATGTGAGGAACTTCAAGTGAAAATTGAAGTGCGGAACAGGATGACTATCCGCATCGCGATACAAGAGATGCTTAGGAGAGAGTGTGATTACTGTAGTGAGATCGAGCAGATCATCTTGCGTTCGCTCTACGAACCTTCAAGTACAATGTAAATGTGATTTGCTGGTCAGTATAAGTTGCAAGTGATTTATTCAATTCAAATATCGAGAAAACGTTGTAAAATACAATTTACAGTGTCATATGAAGAGCATGAGCCGATCGATGTCATTTTCCCATGCCGAACTGGCTGAAGCTGTTGGATGCACTCACTGACGAACTTTTTGAGAATGAATTGCTCGACTGGACACCCCACGGTCCACCACCGCCACCGCCTCCGCCTCCACCGCAGCTCTGACATCCTCCACCGTATCCTCCACCAGGATAACCGCCGCCATATCCGCCGCCAGGATATCCGCCGCCGTATCCGCCACCATATCCGCCGCCATATCCGCCGCCATATCCGTAGCCTCTCGGGAAGCGCAATCTGAAGGAAAAGAGTTAAAAGCAGTCATTTTGAAGTTGGCTTACCCAGCTTCAGCAAAAGACGCATAGCAGACGAAGAAAGCGATGAGCAGAAGTACCGATCGACTCATAATTTCAGACTGACACACAAAACACTGGCTGCACCTGGTCAAAGATCTGTTTTATACTCGTTTGGCTGTTATGTTGTCTTCCACACCGTAGCACAACATTAAAACTTGAACTTGTGTAAAGTGACGACAATCGATAAGCTGAAATTACGCTGAATCCGACAAACTTGGAGGACGGAAGGATGATTTCGGGTCAATGAGCAAGGGTTGAGTCATTATTTAGCAAATGGTATGATGCGATCTATCAATTACTGTATTCACCACTTTCGTATGGTCGTTCTGCTATTGACCGACTTGTCGAAAAAGACTTTACTCGACTGAACGCCCCACGGACAAATATCAATCTGCGCACTTCATATTCAACTAAATAGGGCGAATTTCAGCTTTTAGTCATGAGTTTAAAACGGTGGCACATGCAGTTCACTGGATTGCTTCCACCCGGAACACCGCTCAAATCGTCTCCCAGCCTATCTTGAAGCAATAAACCCTTGAAATTCAGTAATTACCAACATTTGCAAACAGCAATGTGAGCGAAAAAGTCTTTACATTCAAATCGAAGGCTTCTCTCGTCTGCATGCTCTTAAAGGTTTATGTCAGCTGCTGTAGTGTAACCAAGCACATTAAACTGTGAATTCATGCTTTATTTGTGACAATTAGCACTGTAATACAGTAATCTGTTCAATTCTACTTTCTTCCCATACCCATTTGACTGAAGTTGTTCGATGAGCTAACGGAGGAGCTTTTCGCGAATGAGTTACTCGACTGGACTCCCCATGGTCCTCCTCCTCCACCGCCACCGCCGCCTCCACACGATGAACATCCACCTCCACCGTATCCACCGCCCATGCCACCGCCCATGCCACCTCCGTAGCCAGGTGAGCCGCCACCATAGCCTTGAGAACCACCACCGTAACCTCCGCCACCGTAACCTGGTGAACCGCCACCATAGCCGCCAGGTGATCCGCCGCCGTAACCGCCACTTCCTGCTTGAGCATAGGCTCCGCTTCCTGCAAATCCACCCCCAGGTCCTCCTCCACCATAACCATAGCCTCGCTTGTGTCGTAAAATTCTGAAATCGCTTTGTTAACCGATGATGGCATAAGAGCTACATACCCAGCTTCACCAAGCGTAGCCAAAACGGCGAGTAACAAGAAGACGGCTAGGAATCTTTGGTTCATATTGGAAAACATCAAAATTTGGCGATTTTACTGTTGCTCTTATATACAAGGCCTGCGCGTTGTTTTTGTCAATGTTTCTGCTCGGCGCAGTAATGTCTGAGGTGTAATGGTAATGTATAGAGGAACTTTTGTAAACTTGAATTTTGAGTGGACTGATTGTTGATGAAGGATAAAGAAGACAGGATCTTGTTTTTGCGAGTGAACTCGGCCGAGTGGCAGTTATGCGGCGCTCAACCTCTCAAAGATCAGTTTTTCAGTGTCAAAGCACAATGAATTGACCAAAGACCATGCTCTCTGCTTGACCGAAGACCTTGCAGGTACGTCGTTTTCAGTGCTCTCAAGCACACGACTGGATACAAGATTCGATTTCACACATTTATTAAGCAAAACCCGCATGGGACAATTATGACATTTCGGGAAATCAGCCTTGCATAGCGCCAAACATTGTCTTGAACTTTTGATTGAACCTGAAGTTGAAGTCAATGTTCATGTCTTGGTTGAAAGACTGCATGAATTGGCCGACGTTGAATGGCATTTGACGCTTGAGCCGAGCTCTGAAATCAATATTTTTGAATGGTCAACATCAAAAACATGGTCTTCTTACCGGTAATCAATAGATTTAGCTTCAGATGTAGATGCCAGCGAGTGTAGGACGAGGAAAATGAAAGGAAGAATTACAAGTAATCTAGTGGAAACCATCGCACACGATAACAAATGTCGCAGACCGAGTGATGACTGATTATATATTTCAACTGCTGATGACGTACGCCTGACTTCTTCGACAAACTTTGCCGCCGAAACTGGCTCCCTTTGGCAATAAAGTGGTTACCTTGCCTTTGGTGTAACAGTCCTCGGTCGTCAACTATCCTGGGGAGATACAAAAGCGACAGTTATAATTAAATTGTACAGTGAAAGTTTTCGCTTTGTGTGGTCTATATTGCAGTACTCGTTTTTTACGCGTTTACAATGTTTTACTTCATTTCTGGTGGATATGTGCAAACTCGACTTCTTTAAAGCACATGCAACAAGCAACTATAAGTTCTAGGACTCTGTTTGTGAGTGCAAAATTGAATAAATATGATTGTAGATCTTGACTAGTTGCTTCTTGACCGTCTCCGTCTTAGTCGACTCGACGCTCGACCAATGTAATGTAGGGCAACGTGAAGATGCCTCCTTCGACAAAGGGAAAGTGTTTCACTTTGGCTTCGAAGCGGTGCTCCGACGAACGACGATGAATGTCGAGGAGGGAGAACATGACGAAGAGAGTGTAGGCAGCGAGCGAGCTGAGGAGGTGGAAGACTGCGTGAAGATAAGGAGTTCCCAAATAGAGCCAGAAATCGCAGAGAAGACGATCGGCGAACCAGAAGCTGATGGCCAAAGCCCACAGAGTGAACACTTTCCAGGTCGATTTTGTTGCTTCGGGAATTCCAGCACTGTAAATTAACAAATTACTTCCTTCCAATTTGTAAGAGAGTTGTGTTTGATGACCTTGAAAAAACAGTCGCAATCTCGTGCCAGCTCAAAGAGGAACCAATGTTTGTTTAGGAGTGACCTTTGAGATTGGAAAATCTAACTTTGACCGCATTGCAGCTCTATATGCTAAGCGCACGCACACTTTCCACTCACAAGTCACCTGTTTTCGCGCTAAAGCTCAATGCAATTTCCGATGTAGGGTACTTAATTGCATGCACCTGTTTGTTGTGCTCCAGTTTGCATGTGCGTGTGCCCATATGTGAACAACTCACTTGACGCCCTCGTAGTAGATCACCGCAACACCAGGAATCGACCAGGACATCAGTGCAAGGGCGTTCAGCGATGGTTTAATGAAACAGAACGCGCTGATGACCGTTGTCGTAGCGACAATTCCCCATCGAATTCCATTCCTAGAAGATTGAGCATTTAGCGCTTGCACTCGTGAAATAACGCTTCTCTTACAGATGATTCTTCAACTGCTGCGGGTACCATTTCATCACGGGCAAATAGGCGACCAGACAGATGTTGATAAGCCAGAGGATGCTCAGTTCGTCGACCAGTTGTCCTGAATAAATAGATTACAAATGCATGTGTATTTGAGAATTGCAAATACCAAAGAGATTAAGAGTGGCGTGGTAGTACGTTGAGGCGATGCCGTTGATTGTTAAGAGGAGATGAGGAAGGAAGATCATCCAGTTCACTTCGGAGATGTACTTGCGGAGAAGCATCGCATTGACCATCGGGAGAACGATGATTGGAAGATTTGTAACCTGAAACATTGATCATAGCAAGCCGTTGGAGACACGAGACAAACCGTATTCGCAAATTCAGCAACATACGGGTGCGTTTGGTACTTGTACGCACTCTCGCACCACGCATGTCCGCTCTCGTACTCAAACCACCGATCCATGGCTGTCTGAAATGAAATGCACGTTTTCGAGTAACTAAATCGGTGATCGATCGCGCATCGCCAACAATTCCTCGTGAGTATACCTCGTCAGCAGCCAGCCGCTCTCCGAAAGTACGCGTGATCAGCACAAGTACGAACGTCTCCACAATCCCAACCTAACGATCGCACAGACAGACGAAGGCTCGTGACAACGCTTGCCGCCGAAGCACTATGCTCGACGGGCACGCGAGCACGAGGGTTATGTCACACATGTGGCTGATGTATTCAAATCGTACATGACATTACGCAAAATAATAGCACACAGACAACAACAGACGCGACTGTGCAGTTTTAAGTGCGTTTGTAATGGAATTCATCATATACCCGCGACGTCTGCTGAATCCCTCAGTGGCTCAATGGTCTAGTGGTATGATTCTCGCTTTGGGTGCGAGAGGTCCCGGTTTCGATCACCGGTTGAGCCCACATTTTTGTCGCTTTTAAAGATCATTGAAAACAGGACACACGCAAATTGAAGACATTGTTGAACTGAGGGGAAAGAAAAGAATGCGCGAGATGAGCAGAAGTGCAGCAGGTTTGCCGCTGCTATCGTCCTTTCTGAACTTTACGGACATCGTTCGGACGAAAATTGAAAGCGCGCTCTTAAGAAGACAATACATGTAGGGAACGAAAGCGAAACGGCAATGATAAGAATTGTTTGCTGGCAGACGCGTGGTGAACTGTTTTGTCTTCACACAAAAGAATTCATAATGTGAATCATCTACGCAAAAAACTACCGTTAACACAATTGAAGCGTGTGCCCTTGCACCACACGACTGACCGCTCGACTGTCGAATGAGCGAGTACATCGGTACAAAAATGTGTGTGTTACAAAGTGATGGGGATTTAACGCCGCTCACGTCGCGCACCACCAGACGGCGGCGGTTGTGTTGCGTTAGAGGCATGCGCGTGCAACAAACCCCATCCGCTGTCGTCAAATCTCATCCACGCATGCACACACAGACACACAGTTCCGAGGATGACTGTTTTCGAAAAGGGGAGAACCAGCCGATAGCTCCTCCTCTACTTCTCCTCCGAACAATCCATGCAACAATCACAGCATAACCAGCACATGCGTCTTGCTGTCGAAAGAGGAGCAAAAAGACGGTGTGTTGCTGCCGGCTGACGGAAATGAGGTCGTCGCTTCTCGCGCGCATCGCACAATAGGGGAGATTCCTAAGCTACGCGACTTGACGAACGACGGCGACGAACCCCTAATTTGCATATTTTGCGTGCGCGACGCGCGCGCGCGAGGGTGCAACGGTGAAACACGGAATGTGGAAATCTTGCATCGTCCGCTGATGACCGCAACGAATTCGGGGACAGCGCGAGAGTGGAGCATCGTCGCCCGCTCCTGCGTCATCGATGGATGTCGGTGATGATGATGATAATACGAAAGAAAGCGAATGGTGGACGACACCTGAAGTACGAGTTTCCCTATCCCACCCCAACTGATTACCCTGAGGGTGAAGGCTGAGCTGGTGGCGGAGAAGACGGCCGTAAGCGGATGGAACCAGTTTTTTGAACGTGGGATCTATGTGATCCTGAAAAACTAGCGGCGGCAAAAGTAGCGGAGATTGCTTCAAGGATGCGATCCAATAACACTGACGACATTAAACGCTTCGGTGCTTCTTTTCGCGCTCTAATCACTGTCTAATATTGCTTTTTACTGGAGAATATATAAATTTTCTTGCCATGCTTCACAGGAAGCCTTTTATAAACACGTTTTTCTTATATAAAAACAAAACAAAAATAAAAAATGTCTGGGCTCAACCGGTGATCGAAACCGGGACCTCTCGCACCCAAAGCGAGAATCATACCACTAGACCATTGAGCCGCTGGAGTTTTAGCAACTCGAAGAGGTTATATCTCGGCTGGACCTTTTTGCTTTTCTTGTTTTTGAATCAAATATTCTATTCTGAACTAGAAAGAAAAGCGGAGAAATATTTCAATTTTGAGAACGGTGTTGACGCCGCACGTCATGGGACTTGACATGAGAATTCTATCGTAAACTTTAAAGTGCACTCATTTGTTTACATACCGCACAGCTTGATAAAAACTAACATCTATAGTCTCTCCGAATGTAGTGCACTTTAACTAGAGTAGCAGTGTGCGGAAAACTACAAATCGCAGATTGCACTGTCAGACGTGAAGTCAATGGTTTAGAATTTCGCTTTCTGCGGCCAAAACTTGACTTGCGCGCTTATTTTTCACTCTAGTTTGGCATTGCACGCTTGCTGACATTGCATGTGTTGCCAGTTGCTGCCACTGCGCATGGTAAACATGTTATTAGGATTCATAAATCAAGCGAATTAAAGAAATAACTGTTGTTTGTCTCCAACAGGTGCTAATTTCATCAAAACAATAAATATTCGGCTCATAACTAAAGGTTCGCAAAGTGGCCGGTCCCCCGATTCCAGTGCGCGTACTCATCTTCGCAGAGTCATCAAACTGAACCTGAACTCTGATTCGTTCTGATTGCGTAGACGAGGACTTTGATGGTTCAGTCTAATCCTTTGCGCATTGTCCTCTTCTTGTCATCAATTCGTTCTGTGAATTCATTAAATTCAAAAATAGTTCTTTCTCTTCTATTCTCTCTCGCTCTTTCTCTCTCTCAGGCTGAGATAATCCCGTGCAAAAGCTCAATTTCCGAATACAAAACGTTTCGTGCGAACGAGACTGTGAGAACGAGGTACGAGGTGCCACCAGGTACGCCGGCGACCACCCATTCTCGTCGCATGTGCGCAAGGCCGAATGAGCGCGTTTATTAAAGTTTTCTCATCGATCTTGGCGCGTTTGTGCGCGAGCGAACGCGAAGATCATAAGGAAGAGTTGTGGCGCTTTATGGACATTACTTGGAATTTAGAAGAGAGGATTAAAGCAAAAAGGTGAATGTTCAAGTTTAAGAGAGATGTGCAAGGATTGATAATGACCAGCGTCGTCGTCGTCATCATCATTCTACGTCAGCTTTTTCAGACATGCAGGACACAAAGAGAGATAGTTCGAGATCTTCTAGAGCAATTATTGTTCAAGTAAATAGCTCTACAAAAAGAAGACCTTTAAATCGCACAAAGTACAAAGCAATTTGAGGAAATTGGATTTTGCGCAATTTTCAATAATTGAACGATTCATTCCATTAAAAGAAGCTACCGTAAGCGCATTACGGTATTCGTTTTTTTCTCTCTAACATTTGACGTGATTTGTACATTTACGTAAACCGGGTGTCATTCGTGTTGGAGCACCACTCGGTGCGTCATTTTTCAAACCTCAAAACGACAAATTGAGTAATTTTTCTTGCGCCAATTCACCCGGATCGTGTTTGCTGGAATGGGAATAACGAAAAGCGAATAGAAGAACAGAAGTGGAGTGTGCGCCGCGCGCTTACAGTATTGGAACAAGTCCGAATGGAACACTGATGCAACACTCGCTCAACACACTCCTCACCAGCATGTTTGCGTTTCCCTCCTAAACACAACCTCCCAACTACCCCCAAATTGTCCTCCGCTCTTTTCACTTTCTATCTATTTGCCCGAAACAAACAGTGCAAAGCGGAAGAAGACGAAGGAGAAGAGAATAGAAAGTACATAAGTCATAAGCGAAACACGGCTGGGAGAACGTGCGCAGCGCGCGAAGCAACAAGCCACTTCATACATACATATAGTCAACGAGTCACTCACTCACTCACTCAGTTGGTCGCTTGGTCCCTCTGTCACAACAGCTACAACGTTGGGGCATAAGCAACATATGCGGGTAGATGCGGGGATTGTGGCTGTGGCTATGGATGGACGAGGCTTGTTATCGCGCGCTGGTCGTTGCTTTGTGACAACGCGCGACAGGTTTCACTCCACCGACGATGTGCATGCCGGCCTGACCAGCAGGGTTTCCCTTCCGGGCAGCTGATTTCCGACAAGGCGGTGTTGTTGATTGAACGGAAATAAACAAAAATATGAGGACAAACAATATTGGGCTGAAACTGGGCTCAAAGGTGCCAGCGATTGCGCAAAAAAACGTTGACAAAATGCGTGTTGACCGTAACGCTTGTATATCGCTGTGATGTAAATTTTTGTCGTCATGAATGATGGCTGTGCATGGGTGAACCCGGAACATGTCACTAAGCCATCAGACAAGCTGTTTCAAGCCGAATTTAATGTATATTCTACATTTCTGCTCTTATGTATACGACATTTGATTAAATGGCCGTTCTTGATGGGGTCGCACGGAACCAGACCTTATTCCAAAGCACTGTAGAGGGCAGAGATAGCGAGTACTGGCTTGTAAAATGTTGATTTTTGTGTTTTCTTTCAAATTCATGGTATTTAGTGTACGCGCGCAAGATGGCTGACAATGAGCGGCCTTGAAAGAAGGCAACAGTTGAAATGTAAATGTTGCGATGAGAGAATCTCAATGTTAGCTGATTCTAGGAGTCCTGACAGTTAATTCGCTGTTTTCGCTTAAACTCCTGATTCATTACCGTTCAATTACAGCAATCTCACGACAGATAGCATTTATCGCCTCCGCTGACGTCGACGCTTCTGAGAAGCAGCCTAGTGGATAATAGAGATGCGTCAAAATTGAATAAAACACCTTGCAATGAGACTGTGACGTAGACTGTAATCCCTGTTCATGTGGATGCAATCAGTGATCTCATTTCTGTAAAAAAAATTCTGTGCATCCTGAGAACTTCCTGTTCTGTAAAAATCCGGTTTTTAGCCAGAATTTGTGAGTGTTCACTTCGTTTACGGGAATTTCATCTCCATTTTTGCCTCAGTGGAACGCTCCTGCGGTGAGAGCTGCGGTGTTTGTGTCATTTGGTGTTGATTTACGGTAATTCGAGTAGCCTGGTGGTGATTTGGTGATTTACAGCTTTCAATGAATTCGATTGAGTTGCGCAGCTTTTTAGTCATCGAAAATTGACTGTTTACTGCATAAGCTCTATGAGTGAGTAGCTGGGGGCGCGATTATGACTCACTATTAGTGGGATTTCTGAAGGAGTTTTATGAAAATCTCAATTTCCAAGTTTTGAATCAGGTTTTTTGCGGTAATAACTCTAGTAAAACTCGTATTTGTTGTTGACAAACCTCGTTAAGACATCACTTTTCAATGCTTCGTTCTTGTTATTGCGTTTTCGCTTTAGGACATTCACGAACTGAAGGTTCACTGAAACGAGTGCTGCTGGCGTTCACACAACGCTGGCTTCTACTGAGTTCGTGAGCAAGGGTCGTTTCGCTCTTTAAAAACAATCCTCTCCCATCGTAGACAGGTGTTTATGTGCCAATAAACGTGTATTTTCGCTATTTTCAACGCCTAATCTGCACCCGCTTCTTTATTCGATCAGCACAGCAGGACGTCTGTTGGAAGTTCTCGTCACTGGCCCCATTTATTACCTTTGCGACGAGAACAGACGCGCGTGTGCCTCAAAAGGCGGTAGCTATAGGAACGCACAAAGGCGGTACCCGCGCGTTCAAAGCGTTAAAAAAGGTGAAACGAATCACCGCGACTTGCCGTCAGTCTTTTGTGCCAATTAAAGGCGCTGTTACCCGAGTTGGGCGGGTCTAAGACGGGCCGCATCCGGCTATTTAAGCGCTTCCGAATCGTCGCTAATCACCATCAGTTAGCTTCCAGGTTGCAAGAGAACGTGAACGCCGACAGTGCGGTTACGGACCCTCATTAGGGCCCTTTGGAATCCTCCACGCGCCGACGCAGGTGGACTTGCACAGGTGCCGTTGAAAATTATAGCCTTCTTTGGTCGCACTTTGCCTCTTCGTTTTCGGCACCGCCGCCTCCCCTCCAGAAATTAATTCAATTGCTTTCAGGCGGTGGTGCTGCAGCGAACGGTCAATAACTTTTGCGTGTCTGCTGAGCTGCGGACAAAGGTGCGGTCGCTTGTTGTTTGGCGTTTGTTTTCTTCGGGCTACTTCAGGCTGTCGCCTGTCCTAGGAAGGCGTTTTTTGATGATCTCAACTCCCACGTAACGGCAGTTCCGTCGCTTCTCATCATTCGTTCGCGCACTCTCTCTCTCCTTCTTTCTGTGTGTCTTCCGAACACACTACAACCGCCGCGAGGGAACGCCTTTTCCTGGTGTTGTTGTTGAGTTGAAATTTCAATGTAAAAGTGATCTCGGCGGTAAGCCGCGTAATACCTCAAGAGAGTCATTAACTCTACGCGCTTGACTTTCTCGCGTGCGTACGTATGTGTGTGTGTGTGGGATATTTTCCTTCCTTTCCATTGTTCTCTCATTGTACAATTCAGAATTCTTCGAGCGAACCAGGCGGCGATGATGAACAATCGTAGAAGAAATGGCAGCGGATCGCCTCCAATTGGATTCAACTCGATACAAATCGAGACCCTCAGCCCTGCGAACTCGCGGAGCATGGATTTCTCGCAAGCGTTAAAGGTAGCCAACCGTTTTTTTGTTGTAATTAATCTCTGACCGCTGAGACTTTTCAGAAAGAGTCGAAACCACCGTGTGAGAAAGCCGACTCGTGCTGTGAAATTCTCCAGCCTCGGACTCGCCGCGGACGTTCGGTTGATCAACGCCTCGAACGGTGAGTAATTCAATTGTTTGGCGGGAACTTTTCAACTAAAGAGCACTTTTAATTAGATACCGCGTTTTGGCACCGACGGAATCGTTACCTCCGCTCCTGACGCCTGTGCCTCCGCCACAGTCAAAAGTCTCGTCGATTGCCGAGACCGTCTTCAACTTTACCGAACGTATGCGCACCGTTGTTGCCTACCGTAAACGAGTTCGTTGCGTGCTCTGTCCTGCGTTATCGTTATCCCTTGCCTCTTCAGGACAGTCAGGAATCGGTAAAGACCATCTCCAATCAGGCGTCATTCGATGCGGTTCCCTGGGAAGAGTGTCCGGTGGAGCCGAAAAAATGCGAGAAAGTTCCGATTTTGAAGAGCATCAAGAATCGCTCGTCCAGTGAGGCGAAGATCTGCGGTCTCCCGGTTAAATAACCCTCTAGAGAATGATCGCATTTCAAATAATAGCACTGCGTTTTCGCAAACACTTTCACCCCCGACCATAACCGACTAATCCAATTATTTTACGTGTACACGATCACCCCAAATTGTTTGTGCATAATGTGTTGACTATTCTCCTTCATGTTTGGTACCTTTATTGCTCCCAGTTGATCACGTGTCTGTGTGTGTATGAGTCATTTATGTTTTGAAAGCTTTCCTCAACTTTCGGCGCATGATCTGCAATGCCATTGAGATTAACCACTCTGTCTGACAAACAATTGCTCGATCTCTGTCTTCTAACATTTCTGTAATGAATCAAACAATATTCGCCAAAGGTAAAATATGTTTGTCGATGTTGAAATGCGAACTTTGTGAAAGCGTCCCCATTGACGTCAATTGTGATTGCTGTGAACAAGAACTAATCTGTTGAAGGACAAGTTTGTGTGCAGAAACGATACCGTAGGCTAGTATGAACTGGGATAACACAAAGAAAGTTTTCTTCGTTGAAGTAGTATACGTGGGGAAGCTGCTTGATGATGGCGGAAGGCTTCTGAGTACGGTTGAGATCCGAGACGCTCAAGTGTGGATGGAACTATGGGATCGTTGCCGTTTCCAGGTTTCTAGGATGTGGACACTGGCCAGAAGAGGTGTCATGCGTGCTATTTGACGTAGGATCAGTTTTATGAGTTTTCTGGACCAAATGTGTGATTAGGGTACCGGTGTATTAAGAAGTTCAGCAGTTCTATCATTAGTTTTACGAAATTCCCTTGAAGTTGATATGATGGATTTACCTTTTTCATTGTTGATGGATACAGTATTGAGACTGCCGCTGTTGCAAAGCACTTTTGGTAGGTTTATTGCTTTCTGAGATTTCGAAGCATTGTATCATAGAACGTCTGTTCTCTTTCAAAAGGACACGTTGTAATTGAAAATTTATCTTCTATCTTTTGCAGAATCAGAGCCGAAACAGAAGGAAGTTGACAAAACACTGAGAATTTATCTCAGCGAGAGTTCAAATCTCGCGCTCCTTTTTTCCAACCCTCAGGCAATCCACACGCTGCCTGTCGTTTTCCCCCGCAGGCAATTCAGTTTACGCTCAACAGTTTTTTAACGCCAGACGCGCGTCTCCAATGCCTCCGGGCGATCTGGGAGACGAAAGTGAGAGTGACGATTTTGAACGTTTTTTTGCGACTTCTGTTGCAAGGTCGTCTTCTTCGTCGGTTGTCACAGAGGTGGAGGACAATCTTTCGCTTGACTGTTTCCCTTGAACCCGTTCGCCGATGGCGGTGTTCACGCGCGCGCGAACGCAATTGAGCCACCGCCAGCTTGTTCCTCTCGGAGTGCTCTGATCAGTCAGCAGCAGCAGCAGCAGTCACTTAGTCACGGCTTCAACTCGACTTCTTTTTTTCGCGTTCGTCTTTGCGCCCACAAACATTGCTCGAGGCAGCGCTTGCACGTCTAGTCGCGCGCTGCGAACTGCGCCGTTGTGTTGATTAAGAATTATTGCCTGAAGACAGATTTATTATTGATGAGCCAAAGTAATATTTGCCCTGTAGCAATGCGTTGACGAGAACGCCGTTGGTCCATTTCCATAAGGCTATCCCCGAGGCAAAAAGGCTTTCGATTTGAGGCTAAACAACCGTTCATTAGCGAGTACGCGGCAGTGCGGCCCATCGCTTCTTCACTTCTGCTGCTGCGCTCAGTTGACGTCTCGCTGCTGATCCCCTTAGGCGGAGGAGGACGATGAGCAGTTGTGGAGCCGGTTCTAGTAGTACAAGAAAGAAGTTTCAACTTGACCAGATGCTTGGAAAGGTGAGTGTAGCGCTTTAGGCACAGCGATACTGTATTTTGTATCTTTTCAGAAGACCGAAGAGCAGCAGTCGTCCCCTCGGAGCGAGTCACCAGTTGCTACGCCACCTCCACCACCAGAGATTCCGGTATGCGAAGCGTTCCATATTCGAACCTCGCTTTAATCCGTTAAATTCAGGCTACCCTGTCGGCGTTTTCTTTATTCCCCGTTCTGAGCAACTCAGTCGCTAATCTGAATCGCGCAAAGGTGACCCCGGTCGACTCATCGGTTGTACTCGCCGGAATAACGGCAATTGGTGGCTGTCGGTTATGCGCAGTGACCTTTGGCCATCGGTTGGAGATGATCCAGCATGTGATTGACCATTTCCCGAAGCAGTTCTACAGTTTTGAATTGAGCAACCCGAATTTGCCAATTTCGGTCTTTCAGTCAAACAGTAACGCGCCCGCGGCAACCAAACTCGATGAAGAACACATCCAGAAAGGTATGTGTAAGCTCAAATTACGTGTATTTGGCCGGGAAACCGCACAATCTTTGTTATTCGCGGTATAACCCCTTCTCAAACACTGACTTATGTGAAAAATTCAATTGTTTGCTCTTAGATTCCACCGAAGGACCATCATTAGCGTTGCTAAAAGCCGAGAAACTGCGCTGCAAACGACGGCTTCTAAAACGGTCAGCCCTCACCACTCGGAATAAAGCCCTCAAGCCATCGTCAAAAGTGCGCTCGCATAATCCGAGCAGAGCGACAACGCCGGAGGCAAAATCCGCCGCTCCGGCGGCTTTAAAGCAAACCTCCTCAACTGATTTGAACGGCGATCTACCGTACCACATGTGTCCTGTGTGCTGCATGACCTTTGCCGATGATCTCGCCTACCAAATTCATCTTTCGCTGCATTTGACCGAAAGAGTACGGTAGTTCTCTCGTTATAACCCATTTCAATAGTGTCGTTTCAGATGCGCTCACTTAATAGGCCACTGGAGCCGCTTGTTGATCTCAGCGACGGTCTCTTCAAATGCGATATTTGCCTTTTGAAGTTTCCTGATAATACGCAACTGAACGAGCATCGTAATAGTCACTTTCTCAGGGTGCATCACTGCAAGTTATGTGCAAAGGTAAGCTGAAAGACGACCACATTCTTTCAATCTGTGGGTCTACTGTACTGGCCTATGGACCCGCAGCTTCTGCTGCAGATTTGATCAGAAAGAGCAGAAATTAGCCGTATTCTGAGTTATCAACGACCAATTTCTCAATTTCCTCGCTTTCCAGACATTCAATTGCGAATTCGATCTCAATCTGCACATGGGCACGCATTCCGGCCATTCCTACGACTGCAAAGATTGTGGCAAGTGCTTTGAAACAAGGAAAGGTCTCGCGGAGCATAACAAATCGCATAGAATATTCTCGACGGCCGTTGAAATGGCGGAAGAGGTGAAGTGGAGCGCGTCTGCGTAGTATGATGCTTTGTTTGTGTGATTGCGTGCTTCAATTAAGCATAAAATAGTACAAACGTAGTCTATAGAGCTATAAATAGCCAAAAAGAGACGATTAAAACAGGATTCGCTTGCAATGTCTTTACTTCATTGACCCGTGATGGCCGTCACACAATGTACAATACGATGCCTGAGAGTGCAAGAAAACGTAAAAGCTACCACACACACATCTGTTCGATTCTTAAAGCTTATGTACAGAATTCTCTCTGATTTTTTGGCCTTTTTGGCCTTTCTAGACTTCTTCATAGGAGGGCGCATCACTTGGGTGTGTCTCGTACGGATTCATCGGAGCAATCACTTTTCGGAATCCGGGAGCGAGATCAGCAGATTGAAATAGAAGCGACGGATACGCGTAGCGACGCTTTCGGATGCAAATGATGCTGGCGAGGAGATAGACAAGCACACAAGAGCTGCAATAGTTGTACAATGCGCAGGATTACGGTAGTTATGCATACCTGGTCGCCAAGCAGCCAATCAAAAACCACAAAAGTCCGCTTCGTATTTGTCCTGAGCACGGAATAGGTTTGATAGCCGAAAAGGTCTGCAATGTGCACTTTTTCAGGGTTGCTGTACCGTAGTAGCAAACAAGAGCCTACCTTCTCGTGCGTGGTCTCTGTGCGTCATAGTCACAAACGTCTTGGCACTGGTTTGGCCAGCAAAGTTGGCGATTGTGCACTCGTAGTCGCCGATATCGTCCGTGTCAAACTTTTGGATCAACAGAGAGCCGTTCTGGAGCACCTCTACTCGATTTCCGAGGCGATTGATCGATTCGCCGTTCTGAAATCCGTAACTTCCGACTACAAACATTGAACTTACCATTCGCCACGAGATTGCCGGCTCGGGAACAGCCTTTGTACGTGGGCATTCGATGAGTACGGTATCCATGTAGTGAATCTGACTAGGGTAGTGCTGTGGTTTGCTCTCATAGTCAAATTGGTCCACATAGGCGACGGCGATCTGGTAGTACTCGCTTTTAGCTTTTGTATCGGCTCGTTCGCAGTGGTAGATGCCTTCGTCGCCTGAAAATTCAACTCAGTCTGTATTTTCACGATGCATCGCTAATTTCAGTGTTGTTGTTCGTTTTAGCAATCAAAAATGTGGCTTTGTTTATAAAACGCAGGCGAAAACAGCATCTGTTTGCTGAACACGTGGCCTATGAAAGTGTTTTGAGAGAAAAAACGTTGCGGGTTACGGTATCTTCTCACTTACTCAACGACACATTTGTTATGATCAGGAATCCGACATCCGGAACCGGCTGATCGGTCACATAGGTTCGATTATCGAGGATAGCATTCGAAGTCCTAAATCTCCGCTCCGTTAGATGTTCATAAATCATTCAGTGCGCGAACCTTGTGACGTGCGCAACGAGTTCCTTGTCCTTATACCATAATCCGGTGACTTTCTCGGTTGAGTCGGCAAAGATCGGTTCACACATGAGCGCGGTGGTGGAATGTCGCGGTACGAGCATTTCGTTTGGAACGCGGCCCACTTTCCGCTCTTGTGATTCTTGTGCGATGACGCAATGAGCCAGAAGAAGAAAGAGAAGAAATGGAAATGTTGAGAGGGTCCGACGCATTCTGAAACGGATTGATTACAGAAGCGATTAATGGCGCGTATGCATGAAATGCGCGAAATTGACACAGAATTACAACAGTTGGCTAAATAGAGTGAGAAGCCACGTGCGCTAACCGAATGCTACGTGTGGGCAGCTGAAATTCAAACGGTAAAGACCCGAAAGCTGAATTTTCACTATTTGACTGATAAAATGCAAACTTGTGGCCATCAGGAGTGCAGATAAAAGGATTTCAACTAATCGGCTAGAGCCAAAAATTGTGTGAGTGGCTAGTGTTGCTGACTTGGAAGAGTTCCTGGTTCATATTTCTTACTGGAGCTTGCACTCGTTAATGCAGTGAAATGAAAAATCAACTAAAACACTAAAAAATGCTCCAAAAGGTGCACAAAAAAACAAGGAACCGGAACCCTCAGGACGACAAACCGCAGGTCGACCGATGATTGGAGGTCATAATTTGGTTCGAGACCTCGAATAACCTGATGATTGCGCACTCATTACAACGGCGTTGCCGCAGCGCCGACAACCGCCAGCGACAAAGTGGCCCTTTGCGAAAAACGACTGTAGACCGCTGCGCTAGCTCATGGGAGGAGCTGCGCAGAGCTGCGCAGAGGTGAGCGGTAGTGTAGTGGTGAGTTCACTCAATTAAGCACACGACGTGGGCCATTGTTGCCGCTATAGGAGCAGAAGAAGAAGAAGAGAAGGACAATTGACAACGCACGCGCACGCGACAATCGACGACGGCGACGGTCAAGGCTATGCGCGAAGCGGCATTCTTCTTCTCTAATATCATAGCGGATTAAGATCAGCTGCCGATTTGCATATATTCTCCCTCTCATCACCTGACCGGCGATGCTTGAAAAAGCAATGACGATTTTTGGATAGGCCGACTAGCGGAGAATACGTGACACTAAGTGGGGGAACAGAGGAGGAAGGTGGCAGAGATGGAAGTAAGTTTGCTACTTTTAACATGCATTTTCAATGCTTCAATTCATTTCAGTTTTCCGAGAAGTCAAAGAACCAACGAGCAGCGTTCCTATCGGTTCCAAGAACGCTTTCAAGAAGAGATTAACGTCTGAGCCGGGCAATTCAAACTAAACAAATCGTTGAAAAACGGTGATGACCGAACAGTTTTAATAGCCGCGAATTAGATGACTTGTCTGCAGGCGCAAATTGACCAATTACTACGATGAGGAATAGAGCGAAACGTTTTAGTTTTTAGGTAAAAAGACGAACGCAATTGCTTTCGTAATCAAGATGTTTGAGGGTTTGAATCTAGAGAGAATTCAATGGCCAAAACGCACAGCCTCTCATTGTCAGCCCTGATCTGTGCTAGACATGCAAGAGTACACTCAAACAGGCTCGACCATTACGAAATGGCAAAGTCTGAAATGTGGAAAAGAGTAAATTAGAACATAGCAACGGATTCTTTCTGCTCTTTCCGGCCGGACCCTCCAATTGACTCTCGCGCACTAGAACCAAACAGAACCTAGGATTTTAATCGCAGCTGAATGTTCTCTAGATTACGATAGCGCACAGAGTGAAATACAATCCTCCCTTTTTCAAAAAATTCGAATGAAAAACAACCCTCAAAATAGCTACATTAGCCATTTTCTTGCTCAGCTATGCACGTCTGCAAGCCAACAACAACGCAGCAGAATTGATGATGTTTTGGATTTTACAGACGCGAGGAAAACAGCTACAAGACAACAAAATCAAACATGCTGTCGTCACTCAATTTCGACCAATAATAGACAGACAGACTGTCCTGTACACACAAAGACAGAAATTGCTGCTGCCGGTGCTGAAAAGCGTTCAAGAGCACTTGGAGTAGAGTAACCACAAAAAAACGGAGACGTTGAAAACATGTTTGTCTACAGGCGCGTTTCTTCACCCGGAATAATCGAGATGTGATCGTTTTAGCGAGGAATTCCTTTTAGAGCTGATCTGAATTGACATCTGCTCGTGTTGCAAAAAGCAAACACACGACGATTTCAGACAGCTTATTACAGTAGCGACAATGTGGAAAACGGCGCCCTGCCTGCGCCAAATGTTGCCATCTGTAATGGAACACCGCCCGAGGGTCCAAGAAGCGACGACGACGACACACAATCACATCATCATTGCCGCCCAGACAGAGAGCACATCGCCTGGGGGCAATACCGGATTAGAGTGCGAGCGAAGCAGATTAGAGGTCAGCGGGCCACACACAGAGACACATAATATCGCCTCTATCTACTGTGCGGCTATATCCGGCGCGCGTAACTGACCACTGGCTACTACTCGCACTCTCGGGGGTTTAATTGAATTGTGAGCCGGCGGCGTTGAAGCAAGCAATTAAAGTTTTCGCAGATAATTCTCGCCGCCCAAAAGGAATAACGAAATTAGAGCCAAATTTCTCTCTTGGCGCCGTAGCGGTGTTTGTCGCTTGCCGTCACACATCCTTTGAGACTTTGAGAACTCTCCGAAATGAATATACAAAGCACGAGGGGATTAGTTCACACGTTGTTAGCTACTACTAGTAGTAGTATTCAACGCCAGAACAACACCAATAGAGAAGACAACTGACGTTCTATTCTGTTCACAGACGAGAGGAAGCGAAGATGAATTCCCCGAGCGGTCAGCGCGCAGCGCCGGTCAGCCTCAGCAACCATCGAAAGGGCCACAAAAAGAACATCTGAGAAACAGACGCGGGGGTCAAAGTTACGCGACTTCTGTTGGCCGATTACCTAACCGAAAGGCGGCCAAGCAAGTACCCGCGGCGGCCAATGTCCCCTACCTCCCGCTCCCCGGGGGCTTCTCGCCGTTGCAACGGGCATAATGTGAGAAATTGCCCATCGTCGAGGAACATTGTTTAAGATGTATGGGATCGCGTTGCGGCATAAATCTTCGTGTCGCGGAATCTCGGCTCGCTTTTGTTCGGTGCTTATCCCGTGGGTCTGCTGCTGAGTCTCAGTCATCTGTGGGTTTGTCGGTCGCACAGCATATTGTGAGCGGATGGGAATGACTTTAAAAGTCGGTGATTGACCACCCCCAGGCGTTCTGCTGTTAAAGATTCGAGTAACTTATACACTATGACCACAACTGTTCAATGATTTGGCGGATTTTTCATAAAATAACAGAGAACGGTATTGAAATAGGCTTTGATTTTGCTGTGGTTTAGACAAACGACAATGGGGATAGATGGGACATGTTTAAAGCAGATAGAACAGTCTGGTAGATTTACTGTATACCTATATAAGGTTCATAGTTGTCGTGAAACTGACTGAAAACACCGAATTGAGTGCTACAGTCATCGATACTTTAGACTGAAAGACAACTTTGCTTGTCAATTGACCACAGAGCTTTTGAAACCGATAATATATAGCAACGGTATGGCTACCAAAACAAATTCCAAAATTCTTGCTTTTCACGTAGATCGCCGCTTGACTCATAATCAAGTTTTTGTTGTTTTGTTCAAATTCGCAGCTGTTTTCGTGTCTTTTCTGACTCTTACCCTCAGGCAACGGGTGTGTATGAATGGGCCATTCAAGCGGCCAATCACATTACACGTGACAAATAGCTGCGATTGATGTGACAGCAAAAGAAAACTGTACTTTATAACGAGCACAACTGCGCTGAGCTCCCAGAGAAGAGCGAATAAATTAGCTTGTTGGGTGAGAACGAGAAAAACTCCTGCAAAAACACTTACAAAAGCCAACATACGACCAGCGCTGCGCTATGATGGATGAAAATCATCGTGTACTTGCAAATTACAGACGAACAACGTTGTCTGCCGCTCCAAGTTGGCAACAAAGCGGGCCGCCGAAGACATTGGCGAATTAATCAAAACGGATGAGTGGGGGCGCTCCACTCAAAAGTCGCCGACAGCCTCCCGCGCCCTTTATGAGCGCGCGCGTCTCTCCTCCTCTCAAATCTCATTAATAAAAACAGCAAACGACGAGAGAAATATGAAACACAACACAAGAAACGAACGACCGTCATGTGCGCGCGAGCTTCCGGACTAAATAGCCTTAATTCCAAACAAACAAAAGCCATTCATTAGAGTTGGAGGGTGCGGCGTACCGAACCGCCGAAGAAGATGACGCGCTAACTAGCCCGGAGGCGCAAACATGGCATATGGTGCAATGCGAGCTAATGGCGCGCACGCGGGCCGCATTGTCCTCAGGGCGGTATGTTGCTGCTGCTGCTGCTGCTGGTGTGGGAAAAGTGCCGCGGCGGTCACTTTATCCCGCGGCGGCAAAGCTGTCACAGAGAGTCTGTGGACTCGTCTCCTTATTAGAAATTAATGCATTCAATTGCAGCGCGCCGTTGTGGGAACTGTTGCGTGCTAAATGTTTACGATGTTTGCGATGGTTGAAAGCGAGTCCCGAGGGTTAAGGACAACAACAGTCTGAAGATCAGTAGGTTGGTTATCGGCAGAGCAAACAGCAGTTTTTTGTATTTATTGCAAGAGCACAGATAGATGGAGCAATAAATCAGTTCACGGAACCTAAATTCTACCAAGAAAATCAAGCAAATCAAAATTTGATTGAGAAGGTTGGTTCCAGTCAAGTAGAGCACTTAAATTGGTATGAAGCACTACAAACGATAAGTGGGTAGATGGCTTAAAACTACGACAGACAGTTTGAAAGTCTACAGGGTCGATTGTGTCAACTACATGAATCCGATCTGGTTTATTACTAATCGAGTTTTTATTTTACTTTAAGGATGCTGTGAATTTATCTATTAAAGCAAAGAATTGACGTAAAATCGGACAAAATCGGTAATACATCTGCACTATGACAGTCTACAGGATTCGATGCGTACGCCTCAATAAATTCTAGCTGGTCTATTTGTTTAAATCGAGGGCATTTACAATTTGCGGTTATTTTCGCTTGACCGACTCGAGACTCGAGAACGCAACAACAACCAAGCATAAAGACATGATCTTTCTTCTTCTGAACACGGAATTGAGATGCTTAAGCAGCTATTGTCAACCGCTACGTGACTGCTAAGCAGAAAAACAACAAAACAACACATAAATCAGCGATTACGGAAGCTGCTGGCAGCTGATAATTCAATTTCCCACGACTGATGTACCGTAAAACGGAACAAAATCAATCTCAACCGTAGAGACAGCCCAAAAGCAGCCGTTGCCCTCGAGAGAGAGAGAAAGACATGATTTACCTTTGACTTTCAATTAATCCACTCTCCCAGCGGCCGACGAACAGCTGTCGGAAACTATTACATAACCCGCCCGTCCGGCGCGGTGGCCCGCTCAGCCGAAATAAGGTCATTAATGGACATGAGCAGGATAGGAAGCGGTGGTAGGAGAGCACAGGACGGCGTTGCTTAGCCTTTGGGGAAAAGAGTCTGCTCGTCACTTAAGGGGCCACTTTGAACAAAAGCGAAGAGTTTGCCCAGCGGCAATTCCCAAAAGAAAGCAAACGCGTTCATCCGCGTTACGTTATGCACTCGCTCGCACTTCACACACACACAAAAACAAACATATAAGTTGGATGTTGCCACCCGCGCGCGCGAAAGCAGCGCGATCGCTGTTCCAACCAAGTCACTGACATTGCAAACATATCGCTTGCGCGCGCGAGCGAAAGGGAATTCTGGTCGAGGATTGAGTGTGTGTGGGTGCGAATAACTCCTTTAATCGCCACCAGTCTTATTCAGGAATACTGCGCAGAAGCAAACAAAGCGATCATTTTCGGTGGTGGCGCGTCTACAGACCTGAAGGGGCAAGCTAATCCAGCATAGATGTCATTTGTACCGAAGGAGCTCTGCAACGGTGAGTGGAGAAGAAGCGGAACTACAAAACGGTTATCGCCGAAGGCTTGGAAAGCGGCTCCTCTTAATTAAAAAAACCCGAACGGCGATGGCGCCTCTGCCGCCCGTATTTTTCCCGCCGATCACCGTTTAACGAGGCAATAATTGAGTTAGATGGTGTGAGTGAGTGGGGAAAGCGAAGCCACAGGCGATGAAGCAACTCAAAGTCGAACGCCGTGAGGGCGAATGTGATTTACAATCTAACCGAAACGACGGATATGAGTGTCGACATAAATCTCTGCATCGGATACGATAACAATCTAACCTTCATAGAGGGGCAAATCAGGGTCATTTTTGCATGTTTAGCAAGTGTGTCTGTCTAATTACAAGGCGGATTGATGATCTGCATGTTGACGACTGGCCGCAACGAGACATGTACGGTAAACGACGCATTTTAAAGCGGAACATGTTCCCTTTTTGCATGATAGATAGTAGCTGCAAGTAGAAACGCAACCTGACACCGTCTGAAGAAGCTAAAACGACAAAAGTTGCGTTTGCAAGACCAAGACAGTTTGCAGGATATGCTTTGTTTAAATTCGTTCTAAGTTATTATTGTTCTGCGTTGCCCTCGTTGCTTAAACGTTCTGAGCTGCAACTCTACTCCGGTCAGATTGAACGAGTCTCACAGCGACTGAGCTGTGAAAAAGGGACCGAGTAAAGTGATTTCATCGCTACATTGCACTGCTTGCATCGCATCGCAGTTTGCATTGTCACTTGTACATGTTACGCTGGTGGTGGTGACTGACATTCATTTCTTGGTGTGTGGTCTGGGCTACACGGTGACGGCGCTGTTGTGGTAGTGAAATATTTATCTTGTTGGTCTTGAAAAGAAGCGCGGCTTAGTCAAAGCCTTGATGGCTCATGTTCGCAGCGCTTTCAGTTAACCTAGTAAGCTTCTGTCTGTGCCTTTCCACTGTTCGTTGTAATCGTGTTTTAATCATAAAATGCTATATCGAACGTGCGCTAACCCAATGCAATGCTTTTCCTCCTATATTCGTTAAACGTGTGCTTCTTTTAGAATTCTATTTTGTTCCAATCTTGCTTCAAAATGGCTCCAAAAAAGCGAAAGACGTCTCAATCGACTGCACCTGCCCCGAAAGCGAAGGCCGTTGTAGTAGAAGAACCTCCAACACGAAAGCGAGGACGACCACGGAAAACTTCTCTGGCATCTCAGTCTTCGAAGTCAGCTCCTTCAAAGAGTACTAGTCCGGTACCCTCGAAAGAAGAATCTCCTCCCAAATTTGTAGCCGAACCGAAACCTAAGCGAAGCCGCTATTCCGGTCGCCTCGCTCGGAAGTCGTTCTCATCTAATGACGACATGCCTAGTACTTCTGCTGCTGCAGCTGCCGCTGCCGCCGCTCAAGCTGAAGAAATGAAGCGGGAAGAAGAGGAAGGCTGGAAGAAGCATGAAGAAGGTCTCAGAGCTTTGCTGAAGGTGACCACTGAACGAACCGAAAGAAAGAAGGCAGAAGCGTTGGCCAAGCTCGCGCAGGAGAAAGATGAGGCAGCAAAGCGGCAAGCCGAAGAAGACGCTAAAAAGCAGGCTGAAGAAGAGGCTAAGCGCAAGGCTGAGGAAGACGAGAGAGTAAAGGCAGAAGAGGAAGCTGAGCGTCGGGCTGCCGAAGAAGCAAAGCAGAAGGCCGAAGAGGAACTCAAACGCCAAGCTGAAGAAGACGCAAAGAAACAAGCTGAAGAGGAGGCTGAGCGAAAAGCTGAAGAGGAAGCGAAAAAGAAGGCTGAACAGGAAGCCAAGCGCAAAGCGAACGAAGACGCCAAAAAGAAAGCTAAGGAGGAAGCAAAGCGTAAGGCCGAGGAAGCCAAAAAGGCTAAAGCCGTAGAAGAAGCTAAACGTCAAGCCGATAAAGACGCCCGGCGTCAAGCTGCAGAAGATGCAAAGAAGAAGGCCGAAGAGGACGCCAAACGCAAAGCTGCAGAAGACGCAAAGAAAAAGGTTGAGCAAGCTAAGCGGAAAGAGGCAGAACAGAACAAAATTGAAAAAGAGACGAAGAAGCGAGCAGGAAAAGCAAAAGAAGAGAAATCAAAGCCGGAAGTGAAAGAAAAGGAAAAATCCCCGGAAAAGACGCTCTCCAGAGCTGAGATTCGGAAAAACGAACGTGAAGCGCGAAAACGTCAGGCCGAAGAAGATGCTCAGCGACGTCTGGAAGAGAGGGCGGAAAAAAAGCGTCTCGCTGAGGAAAGGGCTCAGAAACGCAAGGCCGAAAAAGAGGCCGAACAACGCAAAGCAGAGGAAGAAGCGAAACAACGCGAAGCAGACGAGAAAATCGAGCAACTGCGCAAGGCTGAGGAAGAGGAAGCTGAACGTCTTCGTCAGGAAGACACAAATCAAGAGTCGGATGCTGGAGAGGCCGAGGACAGCAATGTTCCTGAAGAAGACACCGCGGAAACCGACGAATCTGCTGAGGAAGCTGACATTCCTGATGCCGCTGATTTGGAGCTCGTCGATGAGGTAGCCGATGAAGCCGAACACGAGGAACATGTTGATGAGGTGAATGAGGATGTGAATGATGAGATTCACGAGGAAGGTGACCTTCTAATCGACGAATCAGAGAACGAAGAAGATCCGATGGAAGACGAGTCAATGCATTCTGATTCGGATGACCCTCAGCCCGAGCCTGCATCTGAGGTTAAACCTAAACCCAAGGCAGAAGACGATGAGCAAGCGGAATCTTCAGATGCAGAGATTGCTGGCAAGGACCAACCTGAAGAGATTCAATGCAACGCCGCCGCTGAAGAAGATGATTATTTCGTGTTGGATGACGATGATGACATAGTCATGGAAGACTCCGATGATGTTCAAGAAGTCTTGCAAGATGCTGGCAAACATCACGCCCAGGAGGATGAATTCGAGGAAGAAGAAGAAGCTCCTGTTCGCCAACCACCCAAGCAGCGCGTGCAGGAACAGCGCAACACGTACGATGACGACAGCGACACATTCTGGGATACGGACAGTGATGAAGAAATGCCCGAACTCTTCCGTATCGCCATCGAAGCTGACCGTATCGCCGAAGAGAAAGCAAAGGCTGCCGCTGCTGCTGCCGCCGAACATGAACGCGTGCGTCGAGAACTTGCTCGACAAAACTCGAAAGCTGAAACAATCCTCGAAATCCGCAAGAACAAATGTCTCGTCAAGTGGAAGAACAAGGATGCGAGTGAAAACACATGGGTCGCACTGAGGAGCGTCAGCGAGGATCTCATTGTCGTAAGTACCATGTCGTTTAGTTTAATTCACAAATTTGCGTTTTTTTTTAGGATTTCCGCCAACAGCAACATCTAGGTGATAACTATCACTTGCTTCGCGCAGAACGATGCGCCGCCCGTCACTCTAATCGTATTCCCGAGCAGATCATCAGTGAAATCAAGGACAGAAATGGTGTCCGCCGCTTTCTTGTAAAGTACGCCGACAGCGAGGATTTGGACTTGGCGCCCACAACCGAAATTCTAGCCAAGAACAAAATGATGGTCTTCAAGTTTTACGAATCGAAACTATTGCCATCCTCTACTAACAGGCCACAAGGATCTCATAGAACAGTTGCGTATGCTTGAACCTGTAGCATTGTGCTCTATCTATGTACGCTACTCACCTGAGCATCAGTATCAAGCTTTATTCGGTATTCGTTAAATTTTCTGTTGTTATTGAGCTCAATTAATGGACATACTCTTTGCATGGAATATAAATAGATTTTCCTAAACAGACACATTTTGACTCAGACAAGAGCTGTACTGCATATAGCGATTTGATTAAACAATCACAACGCGACTGTTCAGCCCTCCCTGAACGGAGGAGACCCGACGCGAGTCAACAGCTGCTAGTCAATGCACTTTGGGCAATGATTTTTTTCTTCAGTTTATCGATCTTCGTCGGCGATCCTGTGAATGCAAACGCGACGTCCTTTCTCCGCACCGTTTCCGAGCCTGTGTACACTAAAATACTTGCTTATTCTAAGCTATTTTCAGGCTTGGATAATTAATACCTAAATCACCGTCGACTCCGCTGAGATTTGTATGCAATACACCGTAAGTAGTGTTTGTTTGGAGACTTTTTGTATGCCACCTTTGTTTTAGACTTAATTTGGCCAACTAATGATCGTAAATGATCCAATGTAGGTTGTTATTTTTCGATATTTTGTCTTATTAACCAACAAAAGCACGTATTTTGCAGTTAGAAGCTCTGCTAATACGCCCGCCAGTGAAGCACATGCAACATTATTCGATAGAAAGTTCGATGTACGTTCCTTTGCGCTGATTTGATCAATGTGAAACCGTTTATTTTAGTTTATGGGCCAAAATGGCCAAAAGTTCGCTAACGGCAGGATAACCGCCACATTCACAGACACAATGTCTACGCTTGTACGTACTCATATTTACGCATATGCACTAACCACCGCTATAATGTCAGATTGAATGCCTATCGAGCTAAACGAATGCGTTCGATTGAACGCCCTGCACAACTTTACCGTAAGATTGGCTGAAAATTCATCGTTTAATGAAATTTTTCAGGCGACAATCACTTTCGTGGGTACCGTTGGCTCGGCGGTCCACGCAGCCATAACCATTCGACGCGTGAGTTGTAGCTTGGGTTGTTCAATCATGGAAAAGTCTCATTTTAGCACTTTGGTAACATGACGATTAGTTGTGTCATAACACGTTCTCGACAGTTCCAATATCTATCGACAAGGAATCAAGAATTGGAGCGAGTTGGAAAAGGTTTGTAATAGTTCATTGTTAAAGAGGTTTTAAATGAATTTTCAGATAATAACGGGAAACATTCCTCATCGATCCGGTGAGCTGCTATCAAAGGCTGCGACGATGTGTTTGGTAAGGTTTAGCTTTAACATAATGAGTAGTTGAAGAATTGTTTGCAGGAAACACTTTTGTACACTTGGTAAAGTGTGCACGTGTCCGTGGAGCAACAAAACTTACTATGGAAGCTTAGGTAAGCTCACAAACTTGTCACACAATCGTCACATTTGGTATTTACAGAGCCGAGCGAGCCGATCGGAGACAGGTCGATGGATCGACACCCAGTGGCCGGCTCGGCGGCCGCTCGTTTGCCATTTGTGCGCTAACTATTAGATTGTAGATGTGTGAACTGATAGGTAAAAGTGTGATTAAGGTGTGAGTGGTTAGGTAGTGCACGAGGGAGTTTGGGTCACCTTTAAAAGGTGGACACAACATTGTTGAAGTAAATAAATAAAGTTGAATGATAATCAAGTAAAACATGGATTGCGGGGTGCTTTATATGTGTTTATAACCGCCTGATACTGACGTGCTTCAACGCAATTCATAGGTGCGCAGCTCTAACTTTAGTTGGTTTGTTAGTTGAAAAAGGTCGAAAAACACGAGCAAACAAACCGTCTTCGGTAATTGATTGCGCTTTGTTTCAGGCTCTGCAAGCAACGCGCTGGTGTCACAGAATAACCCAAAAATTTGCATCTAATAGCGCGTTCAGGCTTGTCATTGCTTTCTCTTAATACGCGTTACAGCGGCTCATATGCAAGTGAAATCTGTACACACAACGATGCAGCCAACCTACTGAACATCGATCAGTTACAGCGACATTGAAGTATACTAGACTGGGCATCTGTCACCTACCGGTAATCAAACCCATGGAGCACGCGCCAAGATCACAAGCAACCGCTGAAGCTCATGACTTATAGTACTGCTGAATGACTGCAAAACGTCAATGGAAACAGACGGTAATCAGTTGGAAAAGCGATAGAGTTTACAAGAATTACCGCACATTCCACATAAAAAGGAAAGTGAAGCGTCGAAGGGGAGCCTCTCTCGGAGCGGATCACTGCTGTACCGCAAAATCCGCTCTATTGTCAAGCAGGGGCCGACTACTGACCAGTTTCCGCTTATTTGTAGTGAATTTAGTTCAAAGTAAATGTTTTTTTGCCAAGAACCTGACCGTCCGCCTCAATATTTAGCAAATACAGTAATGCGAAACTTAAGGTAAACCAGAATGATCAAGACAAATGCTTCTTTCGGGTCATGAATTATCTAAAAGTGCCTCATCATTGTCGCTTCCGATGCCAAAAAGAATTTGTCACTTTCCCACGTTGTTTTCCTCGCTACTCGCAAAGCTTGTTCCCGCAAAATGTCCACCAGTTCAAAGAATGGAAGAGGTTTGATGCAGTAGCGGAAGTAGCGGCTCAGCAGCAAAAGTCTCGAGATCCAATTACACCGGATTTTGATACTTTCGCGCCGAAAACGCAGGGCGCTGTGGGAGCGACCGACTGGGAGCTGGTGACAATCAGCATCGTCGAGCTCGGCGCTGTTCGCTTCAAAGTGCTTGTTGTGGAGTGAGAAGAGGTGTTTCCGAGGTTACGATCGATTTTTGTGGCCGCAACTGTTGACAGTTTAGAGATTCAGTCGACCGAATCAACCTGTTTTCGCATTTCGGAGATATTGATTGCCAATTCGGCATGTTCTATTTGTTTACAGGAGTTCAATTTGGATGTCGGTAACGGATGCAGTTGACTCGCGTGCCATAAACAAGGTAATTATCTAGATTTTGTAAATCCGATACAACCAGCCGGAATATGGAAAACAGAAGCGATAGTGTCCGTCACCGGCTGTTCTCTTGCCGCGTTCGAATCAGTGAAACGGCGATCAGTATTGTGAGTAAGAGTTTAATGCTCTTTTACCCAATTGACACTCTTTTGCGCCTATTTAGCCTTCTTCTTCTTGTTCCCTCGCTTGTGTGTTGGCAAATTCGAACAAATCACTTAATCGGCAAACTACTGTTCAGAATCGGTCAAAAATTTGAAAATTTGAATATCTCTGCTTTGTGCTTTTTGCATCTTCCAGCAATGCAAGTCAAATTACAACTAAAACAACAATTGTAAATCAAATTGTACACTTTCTTCAACCTCTATTGAACTTGGCACCTTTCAGGTGGCGGTCAAACATTCCAATCGTCTGGACACCCGACAGAGACTTTTTTTGTGTATATCTTGGATTTGACTTGTTTAGACTTATGATGATTACCTGCATATTTTGTTTTTCGCTGTTCGGTTATCAAATTATACTGAAATCCGAGGCTAAACTTTCACGTGCACCTGCACTTAGTGTAAGAATAAGAATTTGCGCTATTCCAAAGCACAAAGTGGTCTTCCTTCATAGCTCAACTGCAGCAAATTCCAAAATTGCGCCTGTCCATTTATCAATCATCAAGCAATCTCCAATGCCCTTCAGATCTTTTCCATCTTAATGGTCGCGATTTATCGGTCGATTACCCAAAAATAAGGACCCGCTCAAAATTAGCGCTGGAAGTGCCCGCGCGAGGAGTCGCGGAAGGAGAGAATCCACTCAAGAAACAATCGAATGCGCACGCTCGCTTCCGCGCGAGTTGAACGAACATTTTTGATTTCGTCGCGCTTCAAGAAGTCCTTCGCTCATCACTCCCGTCCTCCTCCTCCTCCTCATTTAGGGTGCCCTGTGCGAAGTAGGACTCTTTCCCTGTGCTTTTTGGCATATTGGTGCTCTTGATGATGGAGCGTGTAGTGCAGCAAAAGTCGAAGAAGCTCCTCTCCTCTGGCATTCCATTCGCAAAAATGATTACACGATGTTCGAGCACAAGCACTTAAGAGGACGCGCGAGAGAGCAAATTTGCATATTTGTTTTATGGATTTCGAAAATTGGCTAGCACTCGTCTCGGTGGCTCTTTTCAAGTGCGCCAACAAGCCACTTGTCGGAAGGAGCGGCGCACTGCGGACTAATCTTCTCTTCGCTTACCTTCGATCTTTCAAAAAACGGAAAATCAAATAGAGAAACATCAGCGATTTTGTTTGAAAATCAGATTTTTGTGTTTGTTTCACGCCACTGTGCTCGAATCAAACAGACTTTGGCACATGAATCCTCTGGAAATGGTTGCCCAAGTGATTAGAGAGTAAAAGTGGGAATCAATCAGCAGCTTTCTACCTACACATAATGAGGTTTTTCCCTATTTTGATCCAATTTCCATTCATCATCGACTCTCACAATGCTTCTTCGTCTTTTGGTGTTCTTGAAACATCTACTGCGTCCATAAAACCCAGCCTGCAGTAGGTGCGAAAATAGCAGCAAATCAGATGCTTTCATTTGACGAATTAGAATTATTTGGAGCAAAAATTCTCATGCATTATTCGTGTGTATGTGAGTGTGAGTGTGTGTGTGCTCGGGGGCCAAGAATACTCTCTCGAGACTCTTTATGCTTGTTGGTGAAAGGGTTGACAGAGCACAGAGAGAGGACCTCCTCATTTCTTTCGTCTACACGCATCCGCCAACAACATCTTCTCCCTCGAACTCCCACTGTTCCCACCACCACCACCACCGCCACCACTCGCTCTCTCCTGAAGGGACGACAAAACAATCACGCACATTTTATTACTTACTTATCAATCCCTCTCCCTCCTGTTTTTGTCTTCTCGACTTGCTCCTCCCGCCGCGATTCAAATTCACACGCGCGTGCGCCCCACTTTGAAGGTTCTGTTTTTGACATACAATTATCGTAAAAGCTCCTCCGCCGCGTGAGCTTCCAATTAGAAATTTATCTTTGAAACGATGCGCAATGTTCTCCACTAGCACTCCTTCCAGATGCAATCGGTGCGCTTCGCTGGTCTCGTGGTGGTTGTTCAGAGATCTTGCTCGTTTTGTTTTGGGGTTTGATGCGCGTTACGATTGCAGCTTAGTATACGGTAGAATCGAAAATTTGACCAGAACAAGCGTTGAATAGCTATCTCTTCCTACCTTTTGAGGCGGTTAGCACTAAGGACTTTGAATCATGCTGCCTGAGTTCAAATCTTGGCGTGACCTTTGTTTTTTCATTCCGTTTCATTCGTTTTCGAACTTTCTTGGTCATTGCAGTCAAGATCAAGAAACAGCAAATTCATGTGATCACTGCCT